>CAUYQU010054218.1:0-71114 GCA_963574635.1 Cheracebus regulus
GTGTGGCTCCTCTGCCGGGAATCTCCCGGTCTGTGGGCAACAAAAATTCGTTGGAAAGTGCGGCGTCCACTCGTTCTCTGTGCTTTCACTGGGAGCTACATTCCTGAGCTGTTGCTAATCGGCCATCTTGGATCTCTCTCCGGGTTTGAGTTTTTTATTTGGGGATTTTTCTGGAAAGTGAGGTCCACTGATAATTTCTGCTCATTGCTTATTTTCTTCCATCTTTAAAGAAAAAAAAAAAAGCCTAGCATCTCTGAACTACAAAAACAAACTCCAGACAACAGTAACAGGCAATTTACAATGATAGATAAATATAACAAAAAAAATAGCATCCTTCAGCTGGGGACGGTGGGCAGTGTTTGTTCTTAGAATGCCCGCTCTTTTAAAGAACTGTTCAGCTGCTCCACCTTACTCTGCCCATCCAAGAGGCCCTGTGACACCCCTAGGCCACTGGCTTCCCTGATTCTTTTTTCTCGGATTATTTATGGCTAGGGAGGGGTAAGGTACACAAGTCTTAGCACTGAGTCACTTAAAAGTGGGTGGGGTCAGAGCTGTCCATTAACTCCCACTTTCCTCAGGGCTCCGCCCACACTGTCTCCAGCTGCTCTGACTCAGAACAGCCAGGTCCATGCCACTGTCATTTCTGGCCTCCTGCTCCATGCTCCTGCAGGCCTCAGAGTTAGCTTGGGCTCCACCCCTCTCTATCCCCTTCTCTTCCCCACTGTCTTTATTAGGGTGCTATGGCTAAAAGCAACTCCCCCTACCTCCTGAAGGAAGCCTACTGGTTTGTTTTGTTCTTTAAGACAGTCTTCCTCTGTCACCCATGTTGGAGTGCAGTGGCACAATCATAGCTCATGGCAGCCTTCAATTCCTGAGCTCATGTGATCCTCCTGCCCCAGCCTCCCAGCATGCTGGGATTACAAATCTGAGCCAGCATACCCAGCCAGGAAATTCACTGTTTACCTGGGAGCAGTCCACGTGCTGGTCCGGGCTGGCCAGCTCCTTGCATCTGGAGTTCACATCTCTGTTTACCACCAACACGCACTGTGCACCTACTGAATGTACGTGCTGTGCACTTAGTGAAGGCCCCTGCATGCAAGGATCCTGCGGACAATTTCTCACGAGGCTTGCAGATCCTGCCCTTGAAAAGCCGGACTCTGGTAAGAGACAAGAGGCTAAAACTGAAATGCAGAGCGGCCCACACCCCACCCTGGTTTAGCTCCTTCCAGAGATTTCTGTCATGTGCTATTTACAACTTCAACTCCTCCGGGGGCCATTTTAAGGCCCCTAGCATCCCACCTGATCTCAGCCTTCCCTATCCCTTCCCCTCCTTAGCCCTGAGCTCGCACCTTCCACCTGCCCTGCAGGCACTCAACAGAGCCTCCCACCTCCCCAGGCTCTCCCTGGGAGTTCTTCCCTCACCTTGGCCTAGAGGACACTTTCCCTTCCGAGGTCACTTCAAGCATCCACTTCTCCGGGCAGCTTTTCACAGTACCCACCTCCCCACCAGGTGAGGTTAACAGCTCCTCCCACCTCCCTGCCTCTGCTGGAGCGGAACAGGTCTCCAGCACAGACCCAGCCTGTGCCTCCCTGGCAGAAGTCTGTCTCTCCCGCCAGGCCACCAGCAACGGAAGGCAGGGGGATTGGTTTGTGTTTGTTTCCCAAAGCCAGGGCCTGGCATCAGTGATGCTTTGCATTAATAGCACAGATCCAGAGAAGGAAGAGAAGTGAGTCAAAGGGTGCAAACACACAGTAAGATAACAGGAATAAGTTCAGTGTCACATAGCAGGGTAGGGTAACAATACTTAACCAAAATGTGTCGGACTCAGGCGATGGACACCCTGAATACCCCAACTCTATCACCACACACTATATACAGGTAACATATTTCCTCATGGATTTTGTCAGGCCTCCACTTGCAAGCCTGGACCCAGAAAGTTTGAAGTCCTGCCTGCCTCGGCTGATCGGCCCCACCCTCTGCCTATGTTCGCCATTATCCCTGATGGCCCAGCGGAGCTTCCCAGACATTAAGCTTCTCTTCCCACCCTGCTATCTTAACTGTTCTTAAGATAATGTGAATACTCCTCACCCCACCCTGCCATTTTAACTGTTCTTGCTCTTTGAATATCCCTCCTCCCCACCCTACCATCTTAACTACTCTTTATCCCACCCGCCATCGTAACTGAACTTACGGTAATATATACTCCTTGCCTCTACCCCCACCACTGTAACTGATCTTACTCTGTAACTTTCTACTGCCCACCCCAAACCTATAAAACCAACTCCTATCCCACCACCCTTCACAATGCCTTTTTCCAGCCTCAGCCCACCTTCACCCAGGTGAATAAACAGCCAGCCATGTTGCTCACACGAAGCCTGTTTGGAAGATCTCTTTATTAAATGTGTTTAATATTCAGTACTATTGGATGCGAATAACAGGTTTCTCATAAATGTACATGTTTTTAAAAAAGGAAATAAGCAATGTATTAATCTGTTCTCACAGTGCTAATAAAGACATACCGGAGACTGGGTAATTTATAAAAAGAGAGGTTCAATAAACTCACAGTTCCACATGGCTGGGGAAGCCTCACAATCATGGTAGAAGGTAAATGAGGAGCAAAGTCCTGTCCTACATGGTGGCAGGCAAGACAGCGTGTGCAGGGAAACTCTCCTTTATAAAACCATCAGATCTCGTGAAACGTATTCACTATCGCGAGAACAGAATGGGGAAAACTGCCCCCAGGATTCAGTTATCTCCACCCGGCCCTATCTTGACATGTGGGTACTATTACATTTCAAGGTAAGATTTGGGTGGGAACACAGCCAAACCATATCAAGCAGGTATGTGAAAAAAAAAATAGTGCAGATCCAAGCACCTTGGTCCCCAGCCCTGGTCCCAAGGTACAGGAGTGAGTTCTCCAAGCTGGACCCCCAAAGACAAATGGCAGCTACGACCCTCTCCCTCCTCCCTCTTACGCCCTCCACACTTTCGACTCTGCCTCTCCCTTCCCAGCTCAGCTTTCATGATGAGAATCTCAGAGTCCACAGCAGTGTGTTAGAAGGCAGAGAAGAGAAAAAGAAGCTCACAGTCTTAAGGGTGACAGCCCTGAAATGTTGAGTGAGAAATTGCCTGGGGACTCAACTTCACAGCCATGGCAAAGTAGATGCAAATACATATTCAAATTCAATGCAAATTCACTGGCAAATTTCCTTCCTCATCCTGGGACCAGTGAGGCTGGCAGGGTTTGGATGGGTGGTGCTTGCATGGCAGAGCCTCCCTCCTCCCTCTCAGTACCCTCCATGGTACCCAGAGCTGAGTTCCAGGCAGTAAGAGGCTGCAAAGAACCAGTCCCAGAGGAGGGCTTGTCCTCAGGGACATCCTTCCGGAGTCATTGCCAGTGGACATCCTTCCGGAGTCATTGATGGGCCCATGAGGGACAAGCTTCCTGCAGGAAGGACATGGGGCCTGTGCACATTCTGTATAAGAAGAGAGGAGTCAGGAGAGCAGCTAGAAGGAAGCTCTGTCACTCTGCAGCCTGAGTGCTCACTGCAGGGAAGAGAAGCTAAAGGCACATCTCAGAGGACAGAGGAGAGGCTGGTGGTGCAGAAACTCAGGAAACTGAGAAAGCCAGACTGGCTGTAGGTGGTGGAGAGGAAGGAATGGGAGGCAGAGAAAGTTCAGGTTTACTTAGGGCTCCTCCTGAGATCTCTGGGGACCTCCAAGGGTCCTGGAGCCCACTGAAGCTGGGAGAGGCTAACCTTAGCCTTGGGTCATGTGCAGGGATAGGTGACATTACTCCAGGTGGTCCT
The DNA here is from genome assembly GCA_963574635.1 of Cheracebus regulus. Classification (NCBI taxonomy): domain Eukaryota; kingdom Metazoa; phylum Chordata; class Mammalia; order Primates; family Pitheciidae; genus Cheracebus; species Cheracebus regulus. The sequence continues at coordinate 3,811 of CAUYQU010054218.1, forward strand.
TCCTGTCCTGGAGGTCACGTGTCCCAGAGCCACAGACCTCTTGTTTGGGAAGAGGTGGACATGAGGTCTCTGCTTTGGCAGAGAGCCCAAGATGAGGGGAGGCCATCACTCTGACAGCCTGGCAGGCACCTCGTCCCTTCCTGCTGACTTGGCACAGCCGGGTCGCTCCTCTGGCCACAGCAGAGTCCAGCCACCAGCAACAGGGCTCCCTCTGGTGGCACGTGCTCGACTCACTTCTGTGACCTCTGCACCAGTGGGTTGCTCCGGGATGGGCTTGCTTCAGCACCTGGGAGAGCTCCCTACGTGGGTTGGTGGCTGTGAAGGCAAGAATGCGCTAAATCCAAGATGGCCCCCGGGGAAACAGAGCCAAGCTGGACCATAGAGGGAACTCCCTGATTAAGAGTGCAGGCAACGGAGGGGAGAAACACCCAAGCTTAGCCAAGTGTCTCTCTCTCAGCAAAAGCACCACTCAGCTGGGACGGCCTCCACCCAGAGTTCTTAACAATGCGTGATACATGTGATCACGACTTACTAAGCACCAGCTACATGCTAGGCATTGTACACGCATCATCTCTAAGCATTGCTATAGCCCTCAACTTGTTACCATTTCACAAGCAAAGAAACCAAATCTCAGAGTGGTTAAGGGACCTTTCTGAGGTCACACAGCGAAGTTGCCACAGAACTACCCAGAGGTGGTTGTTGGGAAATATGGTGGTCATCCCTGTCCTTCCTCTCACAGTGGTTTATAGATCTCTGCTGAGCGTGGTTTTGGTGCCTTCTTTGGAAATCCATGGGAAATAAAAGTTTCTCCATGGGGAGAAAAAGTTTACCACAGCTGGGCATGATGACCATGACTTTAAGAGGTTACTGCAGGGACTCACTAAAGGACAACATTCCTGTCAGGGTGCAATTAAAGTCCTGACCACTTTCGTGTTTATGGAGAGATGGAAAGGGCAGAATGGCACCTGGTGAACTTGACACCTTGTCAAAGTGCATCACTAAGCTCGCAGTGACACCCCAGGCCTTCTGCTGACCTCACATCCCCTCCAGGTGCCTGCCCAACATTTAGTCCAGCCCTTCCTTGAGGCTAAGAGAGGATGATTGTCATCTGCAGCTGCCCCGCAAATCCAGCTCCTCTGGAAACAGATTTTCTGATGAAGAATCCCCCACCCCATTCCCAGACCATATGGCTTAAGTCTGACTCCACTGTGGACTCCACAGCAGGCACCTGGCCAGGCCCGGTCAATCCAGGCATGACATCCCCTGTTGAAGGTCACTGGCTCAGGATGGACAGGCAGCCCAAGTCAGTGACAGCCCAGTCACTGCCTCTGACAGGCAGTCAGAGCCAGTGGGCTTCAGCCCTTAGACCACTGTTAGGAAGGGAAGCACGTTTTCCCTGAGGCTCCTGGCTGAGGAGCTCTGAGGGATGCCAGAGGAGTAGACAGCATGAAGGAGGGCAGAGCCATTGTGGTATCCTGGTGACACTGTGTCTGCATCTGGCCATCCCAAGCCACAAATTCTGGACTTTCCCATTCATGGGAAAATTCTCCTTGCTTGAGCTAGAGGAGGCTCTGTTTCTTTCAAATGCAGGCAAAACATTTTGACAAATTACCTCTCCAGGGACTTACTCCTGGTGTTTTTTTCCACTCTAAATTCAACTTTCTAGGCTACATAAGTCCTGCTACCCCCATGGCATGTCTCCTAACCTCTCCATTCTCTGACCTGTTACCGGGACATCTGGGTCTCCCTCTGTGGGACTTGTTCCCCAGCCTGAGACCTGATGCCTGCCTCCTCATGTTAAGCCCAGTGCCCATTATAGCAGCTCTACAAAATGGTTTAAACTTGTGCATCCTATACCTCTACCCCTCACCTCAACATCTAAAGCAGCATATGAAGCCCAAGAAGTGTGCACTCATCTTTGAAGGAATGAGACTCCCCCTAGCCCCAGCTGGTGTCACCTTCACACTGCTACATGACCTCAGAAAAGGATGTTGGCATCTAAGCATGTTACAAAGGGCACCTGGCTTGACCTCTCTTTGTCAACAGAATCAGGGTGCATCTCAGAAGACCTGTAGAGGAAGACTCCCTTCAAAAGCCCAGACCATATGGGCTGAAGGTCAGTTATCTTCCATCTTTGATGCCCCACCTTTCCCCAGGGGCTTTGCCATCTACTGGCATTGTCATGCTGTCTCGTTAGGTAAGTCAAGAGCATTGGGGAAGGGAGAGAGGAGAGGAAATTGGAGAATGTGCATGCCTAAAGATCCATGCACAACACATTTACAGTTGCCAATTTATGACACATTATGTAAATTTCCATTAAAAAGGACAGAATTGTATCCCATTACAATAGAACACAAATGAATTCATTTGTGTATACATTTTAAAGAAAAAAATTAGAAAAATAACAGTACAGGTGGTGGACTGATTACAATGAAGAGAGAAGCCTAGACCCTGAGATCCACAAACAACCATCATTCTCTTGTTGAGTGACCTGGGATGAGTAACTTAACCTCTGTGAACCTCAGATTCTTGTCTGTAAAACTAGAATGATGCACCTGCCCCACCCTTCTGAACTAACAGAATGCCCGAGGCTCTGAGCAGCCAGAGGTGCTATGAGATGGTTTCTGAGCCTTGACCTTGAGCCGCTACCAGAAAATCAAGGCTCTGTCAGTGCAGAGGGGCTCTTACTAACAAAGCTTAGTGGCCTATTTTGGAGTTTGTCCCAAAAGACTGAAATTAATTAACCTCATGAGGGTTTTCCCCCCCAAAATAGCTATAATCTATACCATCAGTCATGAGAGAGCACAAAAATTCAACTGCCTATGTGGCTTAGTGGTCCTATAAGTGATGGAAAAAGGCAGGGTAGAAAGGAAGATGGAAGGGTGACGACTGTGGCAAACTGTTGAATCCATGCTCATGCCCCATCTGAGGAGCCAATGGCCACTGAGCTATACAAGCAGGCTGTCATGTGAGGCTAACATTCAAGATTAACAGAAATTTGCATCTTTTAGCAGAAACCAGGGGGGTTGATTTTTATATATCTCCTATGTTTATTATTTTTTTAACTCGACAACTCAATGTCAAACCTTTTGAAACACTTTGTAAGAGCCAAAACAATGTCTCTGGGAGCTAGATTTCACCCACAGCCCACAAAACTCTGTCTAGCAATATTGCAAACTTCCTGTTTTTATTCCATTTTTCAAGTTTGTAGGTTATGTTAACATTAAGCCAAAAATAAAAGCGAGTAACCCAGCAAATGCCCCCAATTTGAACAGGGGTTTCTCCTGTTGCCCTGCACCTGCACACCATGAATGCACATGGAGAGGGCAGTGGCGTTCACTGACTTCTAGCCCAGTCATCATGGCGGGCTGTGCTGTTCCCACACCTCGCTCTCCCCACCCAACTCTGCTGGACCACCTGGGCCTCTCAGCAGAGATCTCTGGAGATGAGAAGGAGCCCTGGAATACAGCTGACATGTTGTCCCAAGGTAAAACTGAATGCTTCTGTCCATTCTTGTTTCCTAAATTTTATAAGCTCTGCAAATCAAGTGCATTCACACACCATTGCTGACTGCCTTGTTCTGTGACAGGGAAGTCAGACTGCTAGACCCCAGTGTGCCCATGGGAAGAAAATGTATTAATTGCAGCCCAAACATACATGCATACATGCATTCAACCAAGGCATCCTGCCAGCACTCTGTCACCACCTTCAACATCCCTTCTTGTGGATTTGTCCCTTTAATTTCAAAGGGATGGGTCACTTCTCTCTTTTCCCTGGACGCTTTATTGAACTCTGGCCACAAACATTGTTTCCTCAGTATCTCTGGAGGGGAGGAAAGCCCCTTTAGAATTTATTTGGGTGAACATTCAGATCCAGGGGCATGCTTATCAATCAGGACATAGTAAGGGGGTTACATGTTAGATTTCTAGATAACAGTTTTACTCCCCTTTTTATGTGTCAGCAACAACAATAAATGGTCTTTGGAAACAAAAGAAAAACCAAACCCTGGACAAACATCCAAACATCTGAAATGTAGAACTACTAAAGCTGACTCTTCGTGAAGTCCATAGCAATAGATGGCCAGTTTCCTGTGGGCAACATCGCACACCTGCCTTGACAGGGCCAGCATGCTCCGTGCCCAGCACGGTCCAAACCCTGCCCACCAAGGACAGCGACTCAGCTCCAGAGAAACAGACTATTCGATGGGGTCCCAGAAGGATTTTGAAGACCACCATGCCCAGCTTACCTGTATCCCTATAGATTAATGATGATTTTAGATTTCGTGTTTGAACAGAGGAAGAAAGAATATAACTAAATAAACTTCTGTGAAATTAGATTTTCATTTACTAAAATAAGGTATCAGAGATATATGAGATTTATGTCTCATATGTCTATAAAATATATGTTTTATATAATATATTATGTATTTATACAAAAAGTAAAATAAGACACATACACACACACACACACACACACACACACACACATATGATTTTTTCATCTGCTAGCAAGGCCACAATTAGGGCATCTGCTGAGACCCTGTGTTGTAGAGGGTGGGGGACCCAGGTATGGTCTCTTCAGAGGACAGTAGTCACTAGGATTGCTTACTCATCTTTTGGACACATGGCAGGATGGCACAGATCCACCCCATGAGATTCCTCGCATCCAGAGGTGTGTGTGAACCTTCCTCGCATCCAGAGGTAAATCCCACTTGATCATTTGCAACAACATGAGTAAGCCTGGAAAACATTATGCTAAGTGAAATAAGCCATGCGCAGAAAGACAAATACTGCATGACCTCACTTATATGTGGAATCTAAAAAACTCAAACTCACAGAAGTAGAGAACAGGAATGATGGTTACCAGAGACGGGGGTGGGAAAATAGTAAAAGGAGAGATGTTAGTCAAAGGACACAAGGTCTCAGAGAGACAGGAGGAATAAGTGTGATCCTTATTCCTTGCACAGCAAGGTGATGATAGTTAATAATAAGGTACTGTATATTTCAAAATTGCTAAAAGAGTAGATTTTAAATCTTCTCACCACAAAAAGTGATAAGTATGTAAGGTGATGTATATATTAAATGACTTGATTTAATCATTTAATAATGCATACATATATCAAAACATCAGATTGTACTCCATAAATATATACAATTATTATTGGTCAATTAAAAATGAAATAATTTTTAAAGGGAAATATTTGGAAAAAAAGAAAGTGCCCTGAAGTACTTCTTGCTCATTGACTGTTTTCAAATCACAACAGAAGTTAAGCCACTTCATGCATTCATAAATCTATCTGTTCATCCATCCATCGATCCATCCATCTGTCCATCTGTCTGTCTGTTCATCCATCCACCTGTCTATCTGTCCATCCATCTATCCATACATACATCTATCCATTTGTCTGTTCATTCATCTGTCCATCCACCTGTCTGTCGGTTCACTCATCCACCCATCTGTCCATCCATCCATTCATCCACTCTTCCTTCCTTCCCTTCTTCCATTCAACCATGTCTCCACCTCTCCATTCATCCATTAAACATAATGAGATACGTGTTAGACAGACCACCAAATAAGTGAGCCCCATTCTGTGTTGGTTGTCTTTGAAGGTTGGCTGAGGGAAGTCACCCAGAGACCAAGAGATATATGGAGTAAAAGGCAAAAGTGTATATGCTTAGGGGTCAGCTAGAGCTGCGATACAGCTGTGCTGCTTTCACAAAGAATGTTAGGACCTGGGACAAGTTTGTTAACCTCTTTGAGCCTCCAATTCCTCATCTGTTAAATGTGCTTAGCAAATCAGTGTAGTACAAAGATTCACATCAGCCAGAACTGAAGTGAGGTTGCTTTTTGAAGAAGTAAAGGCTTTGCTCCCATCTTTCCCAGACATTTCAAGGCCTGGGTTCCACCCAAGAGACAGTCCCTGCGGAGACTGGAGGAAGGAAGGCCACGGCTCTCTCCCTATTGGCCACCACAGCCTGGCTGCTCCCCAGAAGGTCTCAACTCCTGCTGGTTGCACTCTCCACACCACTGTCCCTGCCTCTACTCCAGACATGGTGTCAGGGACCATGTCTGTTCTTCCTGGATGCAGACTCCTGTCCTATTCCTTGTGAGTCCTCTATACCAGGCTAACAGTCCCTAGTACAATAGCTTCAGGTTACACTGATTTATGTGTCCCAGATATGTTCAGCTGAGCCCTGATTCATAGAACTCTTATATGTCAGTCCCGTGTTGCAACTAGGGGTTACAGAGTTGAGAAATAAACAGATTGCCACTTCGCCCTGTTCAAGGTTCTCTAGCTCACAGGGGAAACATAAATGCAATAGAAAACTGCACACCAAACTCCCAAATGCCATGACAGGAATATAGATTCAGAGCTGTGGCACCATGGAATGAACAGGCACCTTGCAGGCCTGATTATCAGTGAGACTCATCAGGGAAGGCTTCTCAGAGGAGGTGACCCTCTATATGAGTCCTGGAGGGTTAATGCAAACTCCCTGGAAGGACAGTGAGCACAGCCATCTCCTGGAAAATACACTATCTTCAAACATGTGAGAGTACATGAGCTTGCTACAGGAACGGTAGTTTGCTCAGATGCCTGGGACCCATATTGGAGATAAGAGCAGCAGGGAGAGGACTGAAGTGATTTAAGGACAGGTATCAAGTTGCTCACTTGTAAGTTTTGCCATTCAGAGGCATGTCTTTTTAAGTGGCCATCTGTTATAACTCACCACTGGGATATAATCATATAATTTGGAATAAAGGAAAGCCCTTTATAGCAAATAAATTTAGGGGTGTGTGTATGTCTGTGTGTGTGCACTGAGTGTGTGTATAGACACACACACACACACATATACACACATGTATATATGTCTAGATACACATGTATGTGTATATATGTCTATATATACACACACATATGTGTATACACACACACACACACACACTACCTGTTCTTGTTTTTCTTTTCTTATTTTGCAGCAGTCTAGGAACAAGTCCATTGGCTGACATTTGAAAACCGCTAATCTCATCCGACCCTCTCATTCTACCCACAGGGAAGCATGTCTTTTTTTAAAAATTCATTTTGCAAAACAAATTCAATTCTCTTAAGTGTTTATTGCTAGCCCTTTGACTGCTTCTGGCAAACAGACCCCAGACCAGCCTTAGGCTCTGCCAGGCACTTTGGTTCAGACAACACTTGGTCCTAACACCACAGGGAAAAGCATTAAAGTTCCTGGATTACCTTTTCTGCGGGTCATTTGATAATACTTTCCACTCCTAATGAATGTTATGACAAGCAGTATATTGATAATTGTAGCCATCTACCAATAGACATATTTGCTAGAATAACGACCCCCTCCCCCTACAAAAAAGTTAGATTTAAGTAATGCTGCCAGTTGGTGGCCATTTGGACACTCATGACTGGTTGCATTTCCCTCCAGGGTGAGAAAAACAGCAAAGAAGAACCTGGAGTGGGGAGGGTATGAGTAAATCAGTCTCTCTCTCTGCCTGTCTCTGTCTCTGTCTCTGTCTTGTCTCTCTCACTCACACACACACAAACACACATACACCTGTTATTTTAAATGTGTTATGAGTTCTTTCTTGGTCTGGGAACCCATGGGCTGGTTTCTAGGATGCTGTAAGATAAGAAAAATAAGGACAGGTCGTGCATAGATAGGTAGATTAAAAAGGGGGTGTTCAGGGACCGAGGTCGAGTGTGAACAAAGCAACTTCCATGGAGTTCTGTTTTCCGTGGCAGGGAGGTGCTAAAGCCATCACAGAAGGTGAAAATTCCTGTCTGAATGAGCTTTGGAAGCTTCCAGCAGATGTTGGAATAGATTTTGTTTCTTCACCAAAATGCCAAAATGTTAATTTGTATAGAAAATCCACTTTGTACAGAAAATACAAAGATTCTAATATAAGAGTCACCCTCACCTAAGCCACGGGCTCACACTGTGAGAGCTGTGCTGAGTGAGGCTGAAGGAGGGAAAGGGAGGGTTGCCCTTCATCCTGCACTCGCTCTGCGGTGCCCGGGCTGAGTGGAGTCACAGGTGGGATTGCTCTCTTTCTTTACACTGCTTTCATTACGTTTCTCCTCCCATGCCCCCATGCCAAAGAAGAGGCAGTTACCTTCTATTTTGGCAGCATTTCCTTCAGAGAGGTTTGCTTTTATGACAAAGGCAAAGTAATCTGATAGAGCCAAGAGAAGGAAGAGGAGGAGGAGGGGAAGTGAAGGAGGAAGTGGAGGAGGAGCTACTGCCTAGTCGGGAGAAGCCTGGCTGCTGGGGCCTCAGGGCGATCATGGCTGCCTCCTCACCCACCCAGCCCGATTATAGCTGCAGTGCCTGACAGGGAAAGTCTAGTCCACACCGTCCTTGAGAACTGAACCCTGCAACATGGCTGCATGTTTGAGACTTACCAGAAGTCTTGGGACCCTTGCAGCTTTGGGCCACATTATTTTTAGTAAGTTCGTTTTTGAAGATTTACCTGGCATGGCAAGGAGGGCACATCTTTAGAACCAGAGGATTCTAACTTGCATTCTGATCCACCATAAGGCCTTGTCCAAGACTGTGCCTTGCCCAGGCCACCGTTTCATGCTGCTGTGTTGCCTTAATCAGGGAGCTTTCTCTTGCCCTACCCAGCTCCAACCATGGTGATTTCTTCTGGAAGGTTCTTGTTAGTGTTAGTGTAATGCCAGGCCCCGGACTTTACGTAGGCTATGGCCAGAACATTGAGAATGTTTGCAATGTCCATGTATGGAGGCAGAAGGACAAACATGACAACCTTTTGGGGAAAACTTTGAGATGCCAGAGACCAGCAAAAGGCCAGAAATTGGATCATGATACAGTTCTTCAGAATTAAGGCTCCACCAGGCATGGTGATCACACCTGTAATTCCAGTACTCTAGGAGGCCAAGGAGGGCAGATCACATGAGACCAGGAGTTCAAGACCAGCCTGGGCAACATAGTGAGATCCCATCTTTACTAAAAACAGAAAAATTGGCTGGGTGTGGGAGTGTGGGCTTATAGTCCCAGCCGCTCAGGAGGCTGGGTCATGAGAATCACTTGAACCCGAGAGATGGAGTTTGCAGTGAGCTGAGATTATGCCACTGTACTCCAGTCTGGATAACAGAGGAAGACTCAGAAGAAGAAGACAAAGATGAAGATGAAGAAGGAGGAGGGGGGCAGGAGGAGGAAGAAGAAGGGGAGGAGGAGGAGAAAAATAAGGCTTAGGCTGGGGAAGTGTTTTAGCTGTCTACACTTGAAATTAGACTATCTGGGAAACGGCACATTTATCCTTCCCTTCTGTAGATGCTACATGGATAAAGTCCATGACTTGAAGAAAGAGCCTAAGATTATAGTCTTGTACCCTCTAGGAAGCCTTCCTTCCTTCTTTCAGCCTGCCCCAGGATTCCTGCGTAGGTTTCTAGTCCATTTATATCAAAGCTTGCATTGGCCAAATCTTGTGACTGAGTTTCATCTCTCAGTGTCAGTATGTTCCACAGGTGCCAGGTCCTGAGCTAAGGAGCAGAAAGACCAAGCAATAAAGTGCATCTTGGTTCATGCTTCATCACCTTCAGGCCTTACTCAAGTTTTCCTTCTACATAAAAGATTTGAAATCATCCTGACACTCTCCATCCCTATCCATTTTCCTCACCATTTCCCTTCATTTTTCTCCTTAAAACCTATCACTAGAGTGATGTCAGTAACAATGGTAGAGTAGGAACCTCTGAAAATTCTCTCCTTCATAAAAGAAATAAGAAAGCTTACAAAAATAGTCAAAGTCCATTTTTTTTCAGAACTCTAGAAATTAACCAAGGGCTTGCAACAATCTTGGGAGCATTTATTCAGGAAAAATGGCTGAATCTCAGTAAAAACAGTGAGCTTTATGGTATGTTAACTTGCCTTATTCCCATTCCCTAGTTTCCAACCCAGTGAAAACCTTGAAAAATGACAGCCCACACTCTCAGTGCAGTCTGGCAGTTGCAGGAGAAAGAAAAAGAGATCTGGAGCTCTTTCAAAGCCTGGTTCCCAAAATTTACCAATGCCTTGCCTGTCTGAAAGTTCACCTGAAGACCCCACTTGCAAGGCTGTTTGTATGTGACCTGACTTGAAGCTTGATTAGTGTAAAAAGTTTTCTCTTCAGTGGACATTTGATGAAAACAATTTAGAGGCAAATGTCTTAACTTTACAGCTAGCTGGAGTGCTGGCTTCAAAGGTGAATAAGAACTGCTAAACAATAGACTAACCAAAAGTTTTAAAAGGACAAATTGAGAAATGAAGTGTTCACACAGGCTTTGAAAAGTTCTGACATAGTCCTGGCAAACTAGGCCACACAAATGCCCAGGGTGCACACACTTAGGAAGGAGTTGAAAAGCACCTAATATCTTACCTTACTGATTAAGAGGAGCTGAACAGGCAGGAAGTGAAGGAAGGAAGGCAGACTCACCAAATCCCTGACTCTGTGTTTGAGACATACATTGCAGAGTTCCTTGCAACAGACTGGAAGTCTTATTAGTTCCAGACATTTAAGTAAATATCTGTCCAGCAAGTAGCTGACAACTAAGCTAAACTGAACAGAGGCTTCAGTGGTCACACACAATGGAGAACACAGACTTTACAGAATTTGTTCAGAAAAGGCATTAAACAAACAACAAATTCAACAAACTGAGTCTCAGTAAAAACAGCAAACTTGAGGGCAGATCAATTGAGATTACCTAGTCTGAGCATTTTTCTTGAATAAATTCTCCCTAGGTTGTTGCAAGCCCTTGGTTAATTTCCAGAGTTCTGAAGCCACAGTAAATCCTGAAGAAAGGGGAAATCTGATTGATAGAGTTATCTTATCCAGTTTTCAACAACAACAACAAAAACAACAAAAATAGAAGATGTGAAGAAGTAAGAATTTTGGTACATATATGGGGAGAAAAAAGCAATCAACAGAAACTGTCTCTCGACATCAGATTGAAGACAAATACTTAAGACAAAGACAAAGTCAGATATTTTAAATATTTAAAATCTTTAAAGAACTAAGAAAATCATGTCTAAACAATTAAAAGAAAGTCTGATACTAATGTCTCACCAGATAGAGAATATCAATGGATAGAAATTATTTTAAAATGAACCAAATAAAAAGTTTAAAAGAGCTATAACTGGAGTTTAAAAGTATAACTAATTTAAAAAAAAACACAGATGATTTGAGCAGGCTGAAGGAATAGTCAGCAAACTTGAAGACAGATCAATTAAGATTACCTAGTCTGAGGAACAGAAAGTAAAAACAGTTAGGAATGAACATAGCTTTAGAGGCCTGTGCAGCATCCTCAAGAGTACCAACATATGCATAATGAGAATCCCAGAAGGAGAGAAGAAAGAGAAAGAAACAGAATAAATATTTAAAGAAATTTGGAGCAAACACTTCCTAAATTTGATAAAAAATTTTTAATCTACACATTCAAGAAACTCAACAAACTACAAGTAGAATAAACTCAGATTGACTCAGTGCTAAGCACAGCCTCATGAAATTGTCAAAAGATGAAGTAAGAATATTGAAAGCAAGAGAAAAATGATTCATGATGAACAAAGAATTCTCAATAAAATTTACAGCTGATTTCTCATCAGAAACCAAAGAGGCCAGAAGGCAGCCAGATGGCACATTAAAAGTGCTGGAAGAAAAAGAAACTGTCAAGCAAGCATTCTATATCCAGTAACATTATCCTTCAAAAATGATGGAGATATTTAGACATACCCATAATAAATGTATATTGATAAATTAGAAAATCTGGACGAAATGAACAAATGTTTAGCAGTACACAAACTACCAAAATTGACTTAAAAAGAAATAGAAAATCTGAGAGACCTCTAACAAGTAAACAGATTTAATTAATAAGCAAAACCCTTCCAGCAGAGAAAATTCTAGGACCAGATGGCTTTACTGGTAAATTCTGCCAAATATTCAAAGCACTAACACCAATCACTTACAAACTCTTCCAAAAATAGAAGAGTAGGAAATACTTTCTAACTTTTTCTATGAGTCTAGTATTACTCTGATACCAATACCAGACAAAGACATCACAAAAAAGTATAGACCAATATCCTTTATGAATAGATATGGAAAATCCTCAAAAAAATACCAGCAAACAAAAATCTAAAAGCATATAAAAAGGATCATACAGGATTCTGATAAGATAGCAGAGTAGGAAGCACCAGAAACATCTCTCCACCTAGACAACAATTGCACTGGCAAAACCATCTGATATAATGATTTTGGACCTCTGAAGTCTATTACAGGCTTTCAACTTCGAAGGGAAGCTAAATAAACTCCAAATAAGATTAACTCGAAGAAAGTCATACAAATACCCATTATAATCAAACTGTTGAAAGCTAACCAAATCAGAAACTTTGGAGATCAGAAAAAAGTGGGCTGACATATTCCAAGTGATAAAAGGAAAGACTCTTAGCCAAGAATCCTATAACCAGCAAAATGGTCCCTTAAAGGTGAAAGAGAAATAAAGACAGTCTCAGATAACCAAAGCTGATGAAATTTGTTGCCACTTGGCCTGCCCTGCAAGAGATGCTTGAAAGGAGCATTTTAATGATCAATAATTGATGATTAAAAGTGAATAAATAAACTAGTACTGTAGCAGTGGTGTGTAACTTCAATTTTTGTTTTCTATGTGATTTAAGAGACTAATGCATTTTTGAAAGAACAATTGTTAGCCCTAAATCCAATGTTTTGCAACTTTGGTTTGTAATTTCACATTTTTTCTACATAATTTAAGAGACCAGTAAATACAAACATTATATTAGTTTATGTTTTAGGATGCACATGTGTAAAGATATATTTTTGTGACATTAATGATTGAAAGAGGTGGAGATGGAGCTGTTAAATAGAGCAGTTTTTCTATGTCATTTAAGTTAAGCTGGTATAAATTCATATTAGAGTGTTATCACTTAGAATTTAAATATAATCACCATGGTAACCATAAAAAGTAGTTGAAGAACATACACAAATGGAAATGTGAAAGAAATTTAAACATTCTACATAAAAGCTTACTAAACACAAAGGAGAACAGTAATTTAGTAAATGAGAGACAAAAACTATAAGTTACATGGAAAACAAATAGCAAAATGACAAAATGTAAGGTCGTCCTTATGAGTGATTACTTAAATGACAATGGATTAAGCTCTCCAACCAAAAGATAGGAATGCACAATGGACAGAAATAAAAATGATTCAAGCATATACTTTTTACAAAAGTCTCACTTTCAGTACAAAGGCACAAATTGATTGAAAGTTAAAGGATGGAAAAGGATATTTCAGCAAACAATAACCAAAAGAGAGCAAGGATGGCTATCCTAATAAAAAAAGAGAATAAACTTTTAAGCAAAAACTCTACAAGAGACCAAGAACAATATTATATACTAATAAAAGATTAAATATACCAAGATATAATAATTGTAAATATTTGTGCACCTAATAACAGACCGTCAAAATATTTAAAGTAAAATTTGACAGAATTGAATGGGGAAATAAAATGCTCTACAATAATATTTGGAGACTTTTATATCTCTTTCTTAATCATGGATAGAACAAACAGAAGATAAATAATAGAAGACTTAACATGATAACCCACCTAGATCTATATAGAGCACTTTACCCAGCAGAATACATATTCTTTTTAAAGTTTGTATGTAACAATTTCAAGGATAGACCATATGTTAGGGTGTGAATTAAGTCTCAATATATTTTAAAAGACAGAAAGTCATATAACTATCTTCTCAAACCACAACAGGATAAATGTAGAAATCAATAACAGAAGAAAAACTGAAAAAAATCACAAATTTGTAATCTGTGGAAATTAAAAAAACTACTCAAACAACTAATGGATCAAAGAAAAACTCAAAAGAGAAATTAGAAAATACATATAGATGAATGAAAATAAAAACAGAACATACTAAAACTTATGGGGCACAATAAAACAGTGTTAAAGGGAAAATTTACCATTATAAATGCTTACATTAAAAAACAAGAAAGATTTCAAATTCATAACCTAATTTTACAACTTAATGAATACAAGAAAATGAACAAACTAAACCCAAAGCTAGCAGAGAGAAGAAAATAATAAATATTAGAGCAGAGATAAAGGAAATAGTGAATAGAAAAACAATAAAGAAAGTCAACAAAACTAGAAATTTGTTATTTTAAGATATCAACAAAATTGACAAACCTTTAGCTAGATGTACTAAGTAAAAAGAGAGAAGACTCAATTACTAAAATTATAAATGAAAGTAGGGACATTACCAGTAATCCTGTACAAATTAAAAGGATTAGAAGAGAATATTGTGAACAATTGTACCAAATAAACTGTATAACCTAGATAAAATGGACAAATTTCTAGAAACACAAAACTTGCCAAGACTGAAAAATGAAGAAATAGAAAATCTGAATAGACCTAGAACTAATCAGGTGATTGGATCAGTAATAAAAAATCTCCCAACAAAGAAAAGTCCTAAACCTAATGATTTCACTTGTGAGTCCTATCAAACATGTAAAGAACTAACACAATCCCTCCTAAACTCTTTCAGAAAAATTGAAGATGAGAAACACTTCCTAGCTCATTAGATGGAGACAGCATTACTCTTATGCAAAATCCTAAGACACTGCAAGAAATAAAAACTGCAGACCAATATCTTTTATGAACACTCGTACAAAAGTCCTCAACAAAATGCTAACAAACTGAATTCAGCGGCATATTAAAAGGGTTATACACCATGATCAAGTGGAATTTTTTCCTAGAATGCAAGGATGGTTTAACATATGAAAATCTATCAGTGTAATACAGCACATTAACAGAATGAAAGAAAAAAGCTGCATATCCATCTAAACCGATGCAGGAAAAACCTTTGACAAAATTTAACACTTTTTCATGATAAAAACGTTAAACAAGTTAGGAATAGAAGGAACCTACTTCAACACGATAAAATGAGTATATGAAAAATCCACAACAAACTTCATACTCACTGGCAAAAGACTGAAAGTGCTTCCTGTAAGGTCAGAAACAAGGCACAGATACCTATTTTCCACACTTCTCTTCAACATAGTAAGTCTTAGTCATATAAATATAAAAAAGACAATTTAGAAAAGAAGTAAAAACATCTCTATTTGGAACTGATATAATCTATTATGTAGAAAACTCTGGAGATTACACACATATACACACACACTTACACATTAAAAAAAAACTCTAAGAATTAATAAATTTACCAAAGTAACAGGATACAAAGTCATCACACAAAAATTTGTTGCACTTCAATACACAAACAATGAGCAATTTAAAAGAGAAATTAATAATATAATTCCATTTAAATAGCCCTACCTAACAGTGAATACAAAAATTAACTCAAAATGAATTTATGAGCTAAATGTAACATTTAAAACTATAAAACTCTTAGAAGAAAACACAGGGCAAAAGCTTCTTGGCATCAGATTTGGTAATGGTTTCCTAGACATGAAAACAAAGATACAACAACAACAACAAAATAGATAAATTGGATTCCATAAATTTTTTAAATTATGCATCAAAAGATGCTATTAACAAAGTAGAAAGGAAAGCCACAAAATGGGAGAAAATATTTGCAAATCGTATATCTGCTAAGGGATTAACAGCCAGAGTATATAGAGAACTTCCAAAACACAACAGCAGAAAAAATGACTTGAATAGATATTTCATCAAAGAAGATATACAAATGGCAAATAATCCCATGAGAAAGTGCTCACCATCAGTAACCATCAGTGAAATGTAAATCAAAGTTACAATGAGATACCACCTCCTATCCATTAGGATGGCTACTATCAAAAAATAATAATACTAAGCATTAGTGAGGATATGGAGAAATCAGGACATTTGTGCATTGTTAGGAGAAATGTAAAATGGCACAGTTACTCTTGAAAAGAGCATAGCAGTTCCACAAGAAATTAGAAGTAGAATTACCATATGACCCAACAATTCTATTTCTGGGGATATACTCAAAAGAACTGAAAGGAGGGTCTCTAAGAGATATTTATACATCCATGTTTATAGGAGCTTTATTCATAAAAGCTAAAACATGGGAACAACTCATATAACCATCAACAGATGAATAAATTTTTAAAAATGCGGTATACACATACAATGGAATAGTATTCAGCCTTAAGAAGAAAAGAAATTCTGACATATACCACATGGAGGAACCTTGAAGAAATTATCCTAAATGAAATAAGCCAGGTACGAAAAGACAAATGCTGTATTTTTCTACTTATAGGAAGTAGTCACACTTATGGAGATAGAAAGTAGAATGGTGGTTTCCAGGGGACGGGGATAAAGGAGATGGAGAGTTATTATTTAATGGATATAGAGTTCTCATTTTGCAAGTTGAGAAGAGTCCTAGAGATGAATGGTGGTGATCATTCCACAGCAATATGAAAATAATACCACTGAACGATACACTTAAAAATGGTTAAAATCGTCAATTTTATGTTACAAGTATTTTACTGACAAATTTTTAAAAAGGATCCTACACCATAAATAAGTAGGATTTATCTCAGGAATACAAGACTAGTTCAACATAGAAAAACCAATCAATATAATACAACATATTAGTAGAATAAAGGGAAAATTTACATGTTTATCTCAACAGACACAGAAAAAGCATTTGACAACATCCAACACTCTTTAATAATAAAAAACACTCAACAAAATAAAACAAAGGCAACTTCCTCAACCTAATGAAGGGTATTTATAAAAGTTTATTTAAGATTGTACTGGAAGTTCTAGCCAGGGATATTAGCCATGAAAGTAAATTTTCTTTTTTTTAATTTTTTTTTTATCAGTACTGTTCTTGCAGAACCAAGAAAGTAAATTTTAAAACATAAAGATTGTGAATAAAGAACTAAAATTATATCAATTTATAGGAAGAGTGAGTGTGTGTGTGTGTGTGTGTGTGTATTGGGAACAACTAAGGAATATGTATAGGAAATATATTTAAGGAATCATTTATATATATAAATTATATAAAGATAAGTTATATATATAACTTTGTGTGTGTTCCTTAGGAATTCCATACACACACACACACACATATATACACATATATATATAATTTAAAACATAGACTGGGCATGGTGGCTTATGCCTGTAATCCCACATTTTGGGAAGCAAAGGCGGGCAGATCACCTGAGGTTGGGAGTTCAAGACCAGCCTGACCAACATTGAGAAACCCCATCTCTACTAAAATATATATATATATATATATATATATATATATATATATATATATATTAGCCTGGCATGGTGGTGCATGCCTGTAATCCCAGCTACTCAAGAAGTTAAGGCAGTAAAATCACTTGAAACTGGGAGGCAGAGGCTGTTGCTTGAACCTGGGAGGCAGAGGCTGCTGTGAGCTGAGATCTTGCTGTTACACTCCAGCCTGGGCAAAAAGAGCAAAACTCTGTTTCAGGGGAAAAAAATACTTAAAATATATAAGGAATTGAACACATGTATATGATAGATAGACAGATGATAGATAGATAGAAAATAGATAGATAGATATGGAATTCCTAAAGAATGTGCACATACATACTCAAAAAGAAAACTATTAGCGATAATGCATGAATTCAGCAAGGTTGCAGGCTGATATGGTTTGGCTCTGTGTCCCCACCCAAATCAGGAATTATAATCCTCATGTGTCGTGGGAGGGACATGATGGGAGGTGACTGGATTATGACTCGGTTTCCCCCATGCTGTTCTTTTGATAGTGAGTGAGTTCTCCTGAGATCTGCTGGTTTAAAGTGTTTGGTAGTTTCACCCATCCTCTCTTTCCTGCGGCCTTGTGAAGAAGGTGCTTGCTCCTCCTCCACTTTATGCCATGATTTTAAGTTTCTTAGGCCTCCCCAGCCATGCAAAACTGTGAGTTAATTAATCTTCTCTGTATAAATTACTCTGTTTCAGGTAGTTTTTTATAGCAGTGTGATAAAGGAGTAATACATGGGGTATGAGATCAATATACAAAAATCAGCTGTATTTCTATATGCTAACAATAAACAATCAAGAAATGAAATTAAGAAAACAATGCAATTCATCTCAGCATCAGAAAGGAAAAAATGCTTAGGAACAAATTTAACAGAAGTATAAGACTCATACACTAATAACTACAAAACATTGTTGAAAGATTTAAAGATCTAAAAAATTGAAAGACATCCTGTGTTCATGGATTGTGAGAACTTGTATTGTTAAGACAACAAGCTGATCTGCAAATTCAATGTAGTCTCTATGAAAACTACAAGTGCTTCTTTAAGAAATTGAATACTAAAATTCATATAAAAAGGCAAGGGATTCAGAATAGTCAAACACTCTTGAAAAGAAAAACAAAGTTGGAGCACTCACAATTCCCATTTTCAAAACTTAACACAAAGCTACATTAATGGAGACAGCATGGTTTGACATATAGATCAAATGAATAGAACTGAGAGTCCAGAAATAAACCCATACATTTGTGGTCAATTGATTTTTAACAAGGATGCCAAGACAATTTAAAGAATTGTCAAGGAATAGTCTTTTTTAACAAATGGTATTTGGACAACCAGATATTAAAATGAAAAGAATGAGTTTAGACTCCTACAGTATGCCATATAAAAATCAACTCAAACTTACACGTAAGAGCTAAAACTATAAAATTCTTAGAAGGAAACATAGTTGCAAACTTTGTTACCTTTGATTTGGCAATGGTTTCTTAGATATGACATTAAAGCTCAAGAAAGCAAAGGAAAAAAAGGAATAAATTAGACTTCATCAAAAATTTTAAAAGTAGTGTGTCAAAGGATGACACTACCAAGAACATAAAAAGACAACTCATCAAATGGGAGACAATGTTAAGCAAATGATATTTACTCCCCTCTACCAAGTGGGCACAATGTTAGAAGACAAAAATCCCCCGAGGCCCGTGGTGTCTACATGAGGGAAAAAGAACTAGAGGCAGTCATCAGCTTCCCTGGCACTTGAATGCTTCCCAGGAAGACCACTCTGGTCTTACCTCACTGGAGATAACAGCATGGCTAGACCTCCAAGGATCAGGTAAAAACAAAGAAAGGAAACAGAGGTTACAGTGACACTGTGTAGCTATTCATCATAACTCTGTGTTTCTCCTAGCTTTGGTGCCCAGTTGAAGATACCAGCCAACTGCACGGCCCACTCAGAAAGCTGAACTGGTCACTTTCAGAAGCACGATGGAAAGTTCAACTTGGCCTGAGTCCCTAGATGGCTAGACTCTACATCCAGCCGATCTATTTGGCCTGAGAGTCCAAAGAGTGACTCAGTTTAGCCAAAAATCCCATGTCAAGCCCAGGCAGGGAGATGTTCACCTTTGCCCATTTTAGAGAAGTGTAGGGACTAGACCTGCTCAACCCAGGAGATAAAACAGCAGCTCAGCTCAATCAAAAGCCTACCCCATTGCTTTGTCCACATTGGTAGGCAATCTTCAATTGTGCATTTCTAAAGAGCATAGTCTCTGATCCCACCCATCTTAAGCAGCACCCTCACCTAACCTCAGAGCCCAGCTTGCAGACTTGTCCAACTGCAAATTCCAAAGAGCAGAACCACCCAACCGGGGAATATATCCTTCAACTAGCCTGACCAGCGGCTATCACAGTACCCAGCCAACAGTTCCAACTAATAGCAAAGCCCAGCCAATGATCTCTCCAGATAGGAGAACCCAGATAGGAGCCTCACCTAACATCAGAGGCAGAGGTTGCAGTGAAACTGAGGTTGCACCACTGCACTTCAGCCTGGGTGACAGAGTGAGACTTGGTCTCGAAAAAAAAAAAAAAGAAAGAAAGAAAAAGAAATCAGTAGCATTTCTATACACTAACAGTAAACTATCCAAAAAGAGAGAAATCCCATTTACAATAACTACACACACACACAGTATTTAGAAATAATTTTAACTAAAGAGGTCAAAGATCTTTACACTGAAAACAAAACATTTATAAAACAAATTAAAGAAAATACAAATAAATAGAAAGCTATCCAGTGCTCATGGATTAAAAAATTAATGCCATGAAAATGTCTATTATACCCAACGTGGTCTACAAAGCAATGCAATCATATCAAAATTCCAATGTCATTTTTCACAGAATAGAGAAAACAATCCTAAAATTTTGTACAAAACAACCGAAAAACCCAAATAGCCAAAGAAATCAGCAAATAGAACAAAGCTAGAGGCATTACACTACATGATTTTAAATTATATTACAAAGCTATAGTAACTAAAACATCAGGGTACTGGCATAAAAATAAACATGTTGACCAATGGACTGAAATAGCCCAGAAATAAATCTGTACATGTACAGTTAATTAATTTTTGATAAAATGCCAAGAATACACAATGGTAAAAGGATAGTCTCTTCAGAAAATGGTGCTAAGAAAAGTGTAAGTCCACATGCAAAAGAATTAAATTGGACTCTTTTCTGATACCATATACACACATCAATTCAAAATGGACTGAATACTTAAATGTAACACTTAAAATGTAAAACTATAAAAAGAAAACATATGGGGAAAACTGCATGACATTAGGTTTGGCGATAATTTTTTAGAATTGACTCAAAAGCAGAAAATAGACAAATAAATTACATCAAACTTAAAAACTTCTGCATAGTGAAGGAAACAATTAACAATGTGAAGAGACAGTCTACAGACTGGGAGAAAATATTTGTGATCCATACCCCCAATAAGGGGCTAACATTCAAAGTGTATAAGAAACTCAGGCAACCAGTAACAAGAAAACAAATAATTTAATTTAAAAATGAGCAAGGGGCCGGGCACAGTGGCTCATCCCTGTAATTCCAGTACTTTGGGATGCCGAGGTGGGTGGATCACAAGGTCAAGAGATTGAGACCATCCTGGCCATTGCATCAGGAAAATGCAATTAAAACTACAATGGGCTATCATCTCACACCCGTCAGAATGGCTATTATCAAAAAGACAAGCTGGTGGTGGCAATGTAAATTCACACAGCCTTTATAGAAAACTGTATGATGTTTCTTTAAAAATTACAAATAAAAGTACCATTTGATCCAGCAATCCCACTTATGGACATTTACCCAAAAGATTTGAAACCAGTTGATTGAAGAGACATCTGTACTCTCACTGCCATTGCAACACTATTCACAATAGCCAAGATATGGAATCAACTCAAGTGTTCATCAATGGATGAATGGGTGAAGAAATGTGGTGCACATACACAATGAAATATTATTCAGCCAGGAGAAAGAATAAAATTCTGTCATTTGCAGCAACATGGCACGACCCGGAGGATATATGCTAAGTGAGATAAGCCAGGCACAGAAAGACAAATACTGCATGATCTCCCTTACATGTGGAATCTAAAAAAGTTAAACTCAAAGAGGCAGAGAATGGAATGGTGGTTACCAGGGCCTGGGGGTAGGGGTAGGAGGATGGAAAGACATTGGTCAGAAGATTCAAAATTCCAAGTAGACAGGAGGAATACATTCAGGAGATCTATTGTACAGCAAGGTAATTGTACCTCGTAACAGTGTACTGTATACTCCATAACTGCTGGGAATTTTAAATGTTCTCACAACAGAAAATAAGTATGGGAGGTAATGAACATGTTCATTAGCTTGATTTAGTCAATCCATAATGGATACATATCTCTAAACATCAACTGAAAAATAAAGGCATAATTAGTAAAATAAAAATAAACAAATCCATATGTGCACACCACATTTCACCTAACAGTTCCACTTAATCTATTATATAATGTGCATCATCTAATATGTTAAACAATGTGCAGCACCTAATATGTTATATAATGTGCTTCTTTATCTTACTATGGTTTTCCCACTAAAATTGAAGCTTAACAAAAGTAGGGATTTTTATGTTTTTTCCCCTGTTGTGTCTCTAGCAACTCTAGCAGTTGGGCACTAAATAAATATTGAATGAATAAGTGAATGGAGAGAGTGAAGGAAGGGAGGAAGGAGGGAGGAAAAGCAGGGAGAGAAGAAGAGAGAAAGAAAGGAGGAAGAAGGAAGGAAAATACAGAAAGGAGGGATAGAGGAAAGAGATGAGAATGTTATGTGCTCCTGAGCGGGAGGAGGAGGATTATAGGACATCTCTTGTTTGGGTACCAAGTTAGATTTTTAAATCACGTGGTGCACTAGCACATAGTAAATATTCAAAGACCATGTGCTGCTTTAATGAGCAAGCTTCCCTATCTTGTGTCTTCGTCTTCCCTTAGTTATCGCAACCTCCTCTTTTTCTCCCAACCAGAGAAGATCTATAATGGAATTCTTGGGTCTTCAGGGGGCCATGGGACAAATTTTGCAGTGGGAGAATCACTTCCCACCTCTACTTCCTCCTGGCAGAAAGTGGAGCAAGTCCCCTGAGCCTTCCATGCCCCTGCTCAGATGTACCTTGTCAGAGTTAAAAACACTGCAGGGGCTGAGCGCAGTGGCTCACACCTGTAATCCCAGCACTTTGGGATGGATCACCTGAGGTCAGGAGTTCGAGAACAGCCTGGCCAAAATGGTGAAACCCCCAACTCCACTAAATTTAGAAAAACTAGCTGGGTATGGTGGCGGGTGCCTGTAATCCCAGCTACTTGGGAGGTTGAGGCAGAAAGACCAGTAAATTTTTTTTAAAAATGGCTTTGGTTCTTGGAATGTAGAAAAGCTACTCAAATCACTCAGGTGGGTGCTCTGTGAAAATAAACTTCCATTGGTTCCAGTTTAATTTCACCTTGCCTGTAAGTGCAAGGATTGTTTACAGAGGCATGCCCAGTGTTCTAGGCCCATAGTAGGACCAAAATGTTGAAGCTGAACATTTTGTTTTCTATGCCTGCTTTAGCTGGAGACTCACACGTTCAAACAGCCACAGGAACTAGTCCTGTGGCGAAGAGTAGGCTGTGTTGGGGACTGTGGTAAACTAGATGGGTCATGCTGACACCCAGTTCCACTGAGGGTGGCATGGATGTAGGATTGCCAGAGTTGTCACATCTCCACCTCTCTGTCTCTCTTTCTTCTCTCTCATTCTCTCTTTCTCTCTCATTCTCTCTCTCAGTCTCTCTCATTCTCTCTCTCATTCCATTTCTCTCTCATTCTTTCATTCTCTTTCTCTCTTGTTCTCTCAGTCTGTCTCACTCTCATTTTCTTTCTCACTCTTATTCTCTTTCTCTCATTCTCTCTTTCATTCTCCCTTTCACATTCTCTCTCATTCTTTCATTTCTCTTTCTCTTTCTCATTCTCTTTCTCTCTCTGTCTCATTCTCTCTCTCTCTTATTCTCACTCTTTCTCATTCTCTCTCTCTGTCTCATTCCCACTCTCATTCTCTCTTCCTCTCTCTCATCCTTTCTTATTTTTCTCCCCAAGATAAGCTGAATGTCTGGATTTTCTGTGAATTGTAATTTTTAAATGCTAGAAAATGACCCAATTTGCTTAGATTCTGTATTGTTCATTTATTAATGTATACAGTACAGAGTTGTGCAAACATCACCAAAATCTAATTTGGAGAACACTTACATCATTCCAGTAAGAAACAGTGCTCCCCTTAGTGGTCACCCCTCATTCTACTCCCATCCCCCCCAGCCTAGACAATTGCTACTCTACTTTCTGTCTCTATAGATTTGTCTATTCTGGACATTTTATATAAATGAAATAATACCATACATGGTCTTTTGTGACTGGCTTCTTTCACTTAGTGTATTGTTTTGGGGGTTACCTTTGTTTTGGCCTATATCAGAATGCTATCTCTTTTTGTTGGTGGTAGTAAATAATATTCTATTGTATGGCTACATGACATTCTGTCTTTTTAATCATTGGCCATCAAACAAAGCATGTCACAGGCTGGACCCAGCCCTGGGGGACCAATTTTTCAGCATGCAACAGCCTCCTGGCTGGTGTCCCCATCTCCTGTTTAATCCCCCTGCCCTCTGCTGACAGAGGGTGGGGCTACAACCAGCTGGACAGCCCAGGGTAGAAACATCGGGACAGTTTTTCTAAACCAAGGCTCTGAGTGTGTCACTCTCCTCCCTCCCCACCTTCATGCTGAAGTTGCTCTCCTCTCTTGGCTTCAGGGTGGAGACTCAGATCCTTAGTCCAGCACACACACTTTTGCAAGACCTGGTCCCACCACCCTCCACACCCTGCCCTGGTAAACCCTGTGCTCCAACCCACCATGTCACCCTCTCCTCTCGAAGCCTGGGCATGTACAGTCCTCTGTCCCCTTGCTCATGCTGTGCCTCTGGTGTACAATTCATGCATCACAGGTCATTCTCTTCCACTGGGTGGGAAGCTGTTCTGGAAGGAGAATGGGTGTTCCTTCTCCATTGCTGTCTCTGTCTTCAGGACCTCGGACAGAGCAGGTACATCATGAATGCCTGATGGTGGAATAGATGCAGGCTGTTCCTCCATCTAAAATGCCCTTTCCTATGTTGTCCATTTCCCCTTTGACAGCAGCTCTCCTTGCTCACCCCCACCTGATCCGAGCACTGATGAGCTAGTCCATCCCTGCGCTTATGCAGCACCTAGTTCTGTGTGTGTGTGTGTGCATGTACGTGTGTGTGTGTGAGCGTGCGTGTGACTTCACGAGATTTCAGTTCCTTGGGGACAAGCTTTTCCCCCTATTGTTAAAAATTTAGTCCACGCAATAATTTATTGTGGCCTAATTTGCATGCACTGAGGTGCAACCATTTAAGTGTATAGTTTGATGTGTTTCAAGAAATGTTCGCCCATGGATTATACTCATGTGGCCATAGCTGCCATCAAAATATAGAACAGCCCCATCACCCCAGAAAGCTCCTCTGCCCCCCTTCCAGGTCAATGCCCTCACACCCCACCTGAGGCAACCACTGATCCCTCCTGACGCCAGAGCTGGGTGTTGGCGGCTGTGGGCTCCATCAGCACAGACTGAGACAGCGCACGGTCATGTGTGTCTGTCTTCATTTGCACGGCACAGCATCTGTGAGATTCAGCCACGCAGTCGGGTCTGTCGTGAATTCATTCTTTTTGCCCCATTCCCAGCACAGTGCCTGTCTGTCAAATTGAATAGACTTCAATTGTTGTGAGACGATTCATAGCAAATTGCGTGTTTTTCATGAATAAAGGAAAAAGATGTAGCATTGCTCCGGGAGGTGGAAAAGAGAAAGAAACCCACCCTGACCCTTCACTTCTGTTCTCACCTGACCAAGTCTGGAGTGCAGGAAGAAAAGGTGTGAGGGGTTTTTTCAGGAGACAGATGGGCTGCCAGGGTCCAAATCAGGAGTAGAGTGGCACATCCAGCTCAAACTGAAACAAACAATCCAAACCTATGGCTTAAATCAGAAATTAATCGCTGCCAGTGAAGCAGGAAGAGGCCGGGAAACAAACCTCTTCAACACCAAACTGGGAAGGAAGGGGGTGATTTATTCGGCCGGGAGCAAAGCAGCATAGCTGGCTAACAGCCAAGCTCATCTAACAAAGGAAATCTCTGCCTTTATAAAGGCTTACAACTCTAGATATTACACATGACAGGGCCTTGGGTTTACAGCTTTAGAAATTACATGTGAAAGGGTCTTGGGCTTACAACTGTAGAATTTACATGTGAAAGGGTCTTGGGCCATGGAGTAGGCATGGGGTATAGTGACTTAGGTGGGGTTCGGTCTTGTTTAAGTAAAAACAATGCCTTCCTTCCGGAAAGATTCCTCCACACCGTGCCTACAAGATCTATAGGAGGGTGATTAAGGCGGTGCCCGGTCTGCCAGCCTTTACTTCTCCTATTGAAATGCAGGGTAGAAGTCAAGTGGGGGATGGTCTTAGATGCTTAAGGGTGATTCAGGGTCTCCTCCCTCACTGGTAGTTTCTGTAAACTGTTTTCCAGGTAAACATCACACGTAAAAGTAAGTGCATGTCATTCTAGGATAACTAGATGATAAGAACTAAATTTGTAGTCTATACTTTGCATTACCACAGAATTGTAGAAATTATGCAACATAGTGCGAATAGAATTAAGCAGGAATCTGTATTTTTTCTCAATAAGTCTTTATTGAATAAATGGAGTCATATTCTGTGTGTTTTTCTGTGCCTTTGTAATTTCTCAAATTAAACAGTCTCTTCTTGGCCTCTTGGCTAAGATCAAGAGGAAGATAAGTAAATGGTAGTTGAATGAAAGAAATCAGAAAAAAGTCAGTTTTGGAGTGTATGGGGTGTGCCCCACCTCCCTGGACCTACCTTGTTTCTCCCAAGAGGTAGCTGCACTAACTGGGATATGTCTCCAGCCTCCTCTTTCTGCTTTAATCCACGGTGGGTCCTGCTCTCTTCAATGCCTGCGAGTCAGCTAAGTTTGCGATCACCCCGTTTACTGCTTTTAAAATGAAGCCCCCTCTCTTTTGCAGAATCTTCCTGAACCATGCATCCAAATGTCACATTTCCAAACATGTTGTGAGCTGAGGAGTCCAAGTCAGAAACTTCAAAGCTAGCCCTTGTAATGGGAATTCTGACTGACAGTCCCTTAATTACAGTCTTTAAATATGCACAGTCCCTGACTGAGCCAGGCTTTCTGAGGAAAATTCCTGCCTCACTGGTTGAAAATGTGAACAGTGGGGTATAATTCCCTGAGCTGCAAGGAGCCACAGATGAGAGAGAATGCAGGAGGAACTCTAAAGATCCTTCTAGGATGAATTTTGTCCTTTGCAGATGTTATCTAAACCGAAAGAGAAACAAATATTGCTTGGTCTCAAAGCCGATACACATGGTTTATTTGGCGGTGTTTGGATAAGTCAGAAAGCAAAGATAGCAGAGGAAGACTAGGTTTATCCTGGAGGAAGAACATGCACGCTGGTGAGTGGGAAGGGACTAAGAATAGAGTGGCTGGGCCGGGCACAGTGGCTCACGCCTATAATCCCAGCATTTTGGGAGGCCAAGGAGGGAGGATCACTTGAGGTCAAGAGTTGGAGACCAGCCTGGTCAACATGCTAAAACCCCATCTCTACTAAAAACACAAAAATTAGCTGAGCGTTGTAGCTCGTGCCTATGATCCCAGCTACTACTCAGGAGGCTGAGGCAGGAGAATTGCTTGAACCTGGTAGGTGAAGGTTGCAATGAGCTGACCTCACTGCACTCCAGCCTGGGCGACAGAGCAAGATTTCATCTCAAAAAGAAAAACAGGGTGGCCCCAAACAAGGCAATTTCACTGATCGTGGACTCCAGTGACCTGACGCTGACAGGGACCAGGGGAACACGGTGGCCCCTGCATGCCCTGGGTCTCATCACAGCCACTCCTTCTTACTGCCCCCAGCCGCAGGATGTGCTGTGTCTCAGGTGGTGGCAGTGTGCAGGTGACTTCTCCATCAGAGCCCCAGAAGGCAGCTCAGTGTCACATTTGATGGTCCTATGTCACATTGAGAGCAGAGACCTTGTTTCATTCCAACAATGTGCTCAGCCAACGAGAACGTCAAGCTGGCATTGCTGCTACCACAGCCCCAGTTTAACGAGAGACAGTAACATCGATATGTAGTTTGATGACCAGTTAGGCAGGAAATTTAGGGCAAAAGCACAGAAATTACCAGACCAGCATGGATTTAAGTCCTGCTGCTGCCAATTAACAGCTATGTGGCTTTGCCCGTGGGCCAGAGTTACCAGGTAAAACACAAGCATCCAGCTAAATCTGAATTTCAGACACACAACAGATGATTTTGCACATATAGCGCATACTCTTAATAAAAAATTATCCATTGTTCATCTAAAATCCACAGTTAAGTGAGTGCTCTGATTTTAATTTGCTAAATCTGGCCAACAACTTTCTCTTGCTGAACCTCCTTTTCCCACCTTATCCAAGTAGGCAGCGGTGCGTGTCTCAAGGGAGTCTGAGACCAGCTGAGATGCCGGTGATCCAGCACAGGGTTCTTACGCTGGTGACCGTCATGAGCTGAGTGTGATAAACTGAGCTCTCAATGCCTCTTCTCCTTCCTCAGGACCTTTGTCTGCCTTTTAGCTCTTTCCAAACATTAAAGTTTCCATAAAAGCGATGTTATGTGTCCCCCCGTCAGAACGTTTCTTTTCTCACCATAGAAATCAATTTATTGTATATTTCAAAATAACTGAAAGAATAAAATTGGAGTGTCCCTAACACAAAGAAATGATCGATGTTTGAGGCAATGGATACCCCAGTTGCTCTAATCTGATCATGACACATAGTATGCTTGTATTGAAATATCACCTGTACCCCCATAAACATGTGCAGCTATTATGTATCCATAATTTAATATAGAAGTGAATAAAAAGGAAATTACAAGAAACTCAGGGTCAGAGGCAGGAAAGAAAGGCAGGACTTGAAGGTGACCTTGATGTCTCCTCAATCCCAAGACTTATCTGATGATACTGTTCTTCCCCACTCCACGGTTCTATTTTTGGCTGTCAAACACATTCTGGGCAGGGCATGGTGGCTCACACCTGTAATCCCAGCATTTTGGGAGGCCAAAGCAAATGGATTACCTGAAGTCAGGAGTTTGAGACCAGACTGACCAACATGGTGAAACCCCATCTCTGCTAAAAGCACAAAAATTAGTCAGACGTGGTGGCGCATGCCTGTAGTCCCAGCTACTCGGGAGGCTGAGGCAGGGGAATCACTTGAACCCGGGGTGCGGAGGTTGCAGTGAGCTGAGAATGTGCCACTGCACTCCAGCCTGGGCAACAGAGCGAGACTCCATCTCAAAATAAATAAATAAAATAAAATTTAATTAAATTTAAAAACAGCATTCTGTATCTCTCTTTCAGAGCCAGATGTGGCTGCTGTGTCTCTAATCAAACCCCACCCCCCCCTTTGAAAGGGCCAGGAGGGAAATACTGTGGACTTGAGACCCACTAGGAAGTGGAAATAATGCACTGAGCTTCTCTTGTCCACTCACCTCGCACACTTTGACCAGGGAGTCCCACTAACCACTGTCGGCAAACACGTGCTTCACAACAGCTGTGGCCACGTTTTATGCCATTCTGTGGCATCCAACATCATGTCTAACTGCATATGTGCATCAATAATCTTTTATGACATCATAATGCATTTTAGTGTGTGGATGGTTATTATCTTTTAGAGGCCACCATTTAGATTTATGGAGCAAAAGAGGAAAGTTTTTTAAAAATCTAATTAATTAATCTGAGTGCACTTGGATGCCTATTAAAATTCACCTGTCCGGGATTTTCCATTTATCATGATTACGAGGGAACAGCCATTCTAAGAAAGGGGCTGCCTCTTCATCTAATACAAAATGATGATTTATTATCCTGAATGCTTTTAGGAATGGTTTAGACTTAATGGATAGGTCTGTGTGACAAATTCTCTACGCACGCTGTGCAATTAGACATGTCCTTTCGTGTAGAACATACCCCCAAGATGACTGGGAGCATGGCTCACGGAGCGCAGACATGATGGCCCCGTAGACCCAGCAGCAGGGGAAGGGAGACCGTCCCTTAGGTAGCTAGTAGGTGGGCAACCTCTCTCTGATTGCAGATGGCGAGGCCACTGCCGGGACAGGGCCTGCATCCCTTCATGAAGCTTGGCGTCGCCCGGCATGGGCTAGAGAGTTGCGCCCTTGAAGCTATCCATTCCCCACGACTGGTACCCCCTGCTCCAGAACCAAGACAGGAGAATAAAGTCTGGAGACAACAAGCCTAAAGCCAACCTGATGCTGGCTTCTCGGAATTGAACAAAAAGAAACACCCTACCTCTCCATGCCCAAGTGACAAGCCATCAGAGACCCACCCTCTACAAAACCCCCTTTCCCCTACATCACAAACGGGAAATACCTCTGATTGGTCGTGGGCCAGTCCTTCATTTGCATAGAGTGTAATCAATCAGAGGCCTCTAAAGGGTATCTAGGGGTGTTACCAAATTCTTTTAGCTTCGTAAAAACCCTGAAGAACATTGCAATCAGGGCTTCTGAGCCACGTGCTCCAGCCCACTCCCACTCTGCAGAGTGTACTTTTGCTTTAATCAGTCTGTGCTTTTGTTGCTTCATTCTTTCGTTTCTCTGTTTGTGCTCTGTTTGCTGTTCTGTTTTGCTCAATGTGAAAACTTGCAGTCAAGACTTCCCAGCCAGTCACAGAAGTGGGAGCTTCCTTTCATGACTACAAGCAGCAGGCACTTGCCCTGGGGCCTCCTTCCCGTTTTGGGCCGAGGGAGCAGGTTTCCCTATTCAACCACACCCAAGGGCAGCATTGCCCACCTGGGAGTCCACTTCCCCTCAACCTGTAGACCCTACAATTGGGAAGCAGAACCCTGATGCTAGACTGAGCAAACCTGACAGGATACCACCAGGACAGGGGTTTCCCAGGGGACTCCAGAGATGAGAGGCTAGACCACATGGACGTACCCAATCTCTGTCCAGACCCCACAGAGTGCCCAGCTGCCCATTGCCCTGCCTGCAAACAGGGAGTGCCAGCATGTCTGATGGAACTAGCCCAGAGCAGCAAGCCCTGGATCTCCCTGGGTCCTCTGCAAGGTGGAGATGCTTCTTGGGTTAAGCGGTCCCTCACTGTCTTTCTTGGACCAACTTTTCACCCCTGCATGGCACAGGGATCCATCCTCAGTAACCACAGCCTGGAAGCGTTTGGGAAATGCCCCCCACACTTCACTCCTACTGAACTCGTGATGGGCTTCCATGTGGCCTGGGAATGGCCTTTGTGTGCTCCCCCAGGTCCTACAGAAATCAAAGCATCCCAGAAACAGGCCTTGGACCAGCCAGGCGGGTGTACCCAAAAATCCCCCGGGTACCAACACCTGCACCTCCCTGTACCTGCTGAAGTGTGACGGCGACAGTAAAACCCAAGTGGCTGGAGCTCCCGGTCTGTGTGCTGATTGGGGAAGACCCAGGAGAAAGAAGGAGGTGGCCAGAGTGTATGTGACAATGACCCCTGTCCTGGGGTGGCCTTGCCCACCTGCAGCCAGGCTATTCTTCAACACTGGTGCCTGAGTTCAGGGATGGGCTATCTCTCCATCCAGCCTCATTCCTCACCCCAGACCTTTCACTCTCTCCATCATCCTGATAAAACTTCCACGACATACCCTCTCTATGCAGTGGCTGCCAGGTGTCAGGGCTGTCGGGCTATGATGAAAAAGACAAAACCTCTGCCCTCGAGAAGTGTGAAACATGGCTTCAAGCAATTCAGCATCCAGCTCCATAGGCATTCTGTTTGATAGGCACAATTTTTTTCTTTATTTTCAATAGAAACATAAGTGTGGCTTGCCCTCCAGATTCACCCCAGGCCCCATGCTCCCCTGCAATAAACTCCTGGCCCACAGGACTTGGGATGTGTTATTTGACTGGACTCTCGGGCTTTTGAGTGAGAAATCTCTAATCCTAAATTGCAGACACAGACCCAGTGCCAAAGAACACACAGTCCTGGGGGTTGGGGTGGTGGGGAGGCCAAGGTGCATAGAGCCAACTCCAGCACCAAACAGACCAAACAGCACCTACTCTAGGGACACAAGCCATGTGCCATGAGGAGGCAGAGGGAAGCCTAGTGGAATCCACTCACATGTGCAGGAGGGCTTCCTGGAGAAGCAGACGTCATAAATGAGCCCTGAGGAGTGACTTAGTATCTGAGCACTGGCGATCAGGGCACACTGCATAATGCTGAACATGGTATGTTCAGCATGAATGTGGGTCCCTGGCAGGACTCAGTGCCCAGTGAATTCACAGGACCAGTGACTTCAGCTAGGCTCTGCAGAGAAAGAGACTGATACAAGGATTCCTAGCAAGATGTGTGTTAGGAGATGATCCCAGGACCCACAGATGATGGGGTGGAGGGTGAGATAGGAGGAGCAGAAAGCCCACAGAGGGTGCATTAGTGAGAAGATTACTGTTGTGGGCAGCCAGAGCACAATCTTGCCAGGCTCACAATCACACCTCACAATGGCTGCACGCGAGGGACAGAGGAGCTGGGGCATTTATCCACCCACTCTTGCTGCCATTGGCTGAGGGCTGCTCCTGGAGGTGTTAGCTTTGGGACAGTTCGAGCCAGCCTTGTATGCAGGTAGCAAAGCAGGTTCCTGCAGCCAGAGAAAAGGCCTCGGCAGAGTCCTGGCACTTGTGGCAGGAACCAGGTGTGTGTGTGTGTGTGTGTGTGTGTGTGTGTGTGTGTGTGCATGGTGCGGGCCAAAAGGGATCTAGGAAGGGGGCATGTGACAGCATCGTCTGCCACAGGGGAGAATGCATGGGCAGATGGGCAGGACCATCAGAAAAGCCCTTCTTTTTTTTTTTTTTTTTTGAGATGGAGTCTTGCTCTGTTGCCCAGGCTGGAGGGCAGTGGCACTATCTCGGCTCACTGCAACCTCCGCCTCCCAGGTTCAAGCGATTCTCCTGTCTCAGCCTCTCGAGTAGCTGGGATTACAGGTGTGTGCTACTACACCCAGCTACATTTTGTATTTTTAGTAGAAATGGGGGTTTCACCATGTTGGCCAGGCTGGTCTCGAACTCCTGAACTCAAGCGATCTGCCTGCCTCAGCCTCCCAAAGTGCTAGGATTACAGGAGTGAGCCATTGCGCCCAGCCCACACAAGCCCTTCTAAGTGAAGTACAGGTGGGATTTAGCTCACTGGGTGCTGTGGGAGGAGAGGAGCATGTTGCTTGTGCCTGGTGTGAAGAACTCTCACCTAGGGCCATAGGGACTGCTAAGCACCCCCAAAGGCGTCCACAGGCAGATCCCTCAAAGTTTCAATACATAGAGGATGGCCACATAATGGTGCAGTGTGAAGCTCTGTGACAAGCTGACCGGGGTACCTAGGTGGTCCTGGGTGGGAAGTGTGCATGGAGGTGGAGGGAGGGTGTCTAGTCTTCCGACAGTGTTACTTGACTTATGTCTGTTCCTGTCTGGCCTCTCCTAATCCTGGGGTCCTAGAGTTAGAAGGGGAGGTGGGTGGGGAAGCAGAGTGTGGATGTGGAAAGTGTTTCGAGATAAACATAAGCAGATAAGAAGCATGGTGTCCACTGGCCTCAAGTTACAGACAGAGGGAAGATGCAAAGCTTAGGGGGTACCCGTGACAGTGACCCCCACATCCCACCAGGGTGAAGCATTTGGAGAAGATCCAGGTCAGATTCATCTTAGAAGTCATCAGAAGTTGCTAAAACACCTATGATGGAGCCTAGCACATAATATGCATTTAATATATATTTATACAACATTTCATTTTTAAAATGCTTAACATTCAGTCAAAACAGCTCTTTGGCCTTTGAAGATCAAATAAGATTTAACCAAATTCAACCCCTTAATTTTTTTTCTGAGTTCTATTTCCCAAAAACAATGTTTTAGCAAAGGACAGATGTGAAGCTGAGAGGAAAGATTTCATAAACTTAGGAATCAAGGTTCTTTATACATAGGACCATGGAGGCTCATCACTGATCGATTAGTTAGACACCACATCAGCATCTTTGAGAGTTAACTAATCCTGGGTCCTGAACACAAAATCCAAACATTCCTGCAGTTACTGACAGGCAGAGATAGCCTGAGTCAAGACAATGCATTGCACTAATTATTTTTATTTTATTATTTTTTTAAGACAGGGTCTGCCTGTGTTACCCAGGCTAGAGTGCAGTTGTGTGATCATAGCTCACTGCAGCCTTCACCTCCTGGGCTTAAGCGATCCTCCCACCTCGGCCTCCTGAGGACCTGGGACTACAGGTGTGTGCCACCACTCCTGGGTAATTTTTAATTTTTTTTTTAGAGACATGATCTTACCATGTTTCCCACGCTGGTTGCAAACTCCTGGGCTCAAGGGATCCTCCCACCTTGGCCTCCCAAAGTGATGGAATTGCAGGTGTGAGCCACCATACCGGCCCACATCTCATTTATATTCAATGAATTATTCCTAACACCTGATTCTTAAGTAATTATTCTTCTGACCCATTAGCATGGAGCTTGGACCCAACAGCAAATGTCTGTGACCTAAAATTGAGGTACAGCTCAACCCTCCAAATCTTTTGCTTACCCTCACCAAGGATCCTCCCCCTCCCGCCCACCATCCCTGCATACACCACTCTGTCAAAGCCCAGGCCCCTCAGGGACCCAGCTTTCACCCTGAGCTGCTTCCTTACAGAACACAGACCTGGGTTACCAACAGAGCCTCCTCCATCTCCATCCTACCTCCGACCTCAGAGAGACACCAGCAAGATGGATGCAAACTTTGCCAAGGAAAGGTCTTGAGAAAGTCAAATGCCGTCATTATTAATTCCCCGCTGTTTGGCTGGGATGGAAGCCGCTGGTGCACCGATGGAAGAGGCTTGACTCCAAATAAATAAACACACGTCCTTTGGGCAGATGTCGGGCCAGCTCCGGCTGTTAACTGATGGCTCCGCGCTGTGGCAGTGAGCGCAGTGTGGAGAGGCGAGGTGACGCTGGCAGCCTGGAGTCTTCCGCCTCATCTCGACAAGCAGTCTGGAACCTTGGCCACGTTTCCAAATCCATCTCTTTGAACCAACACAGACAGCTTAATGAAGCAATATTTATGGAACTGATACTGGGGAGATGGCTGCTCCTTCTCTCCGACTCCTATTTTTAATATTTGATCTGGCAAACCTATTATTAAAGGAATATTTCATCTGATTACTCTTCTGTTTGACTGCGAGTGTTATTCATGCATGCTGGGTGCCAGGGGAAATTGTACCAACCAGTTTGGGAGTTTCATTATGTCATTCTTCCAAATGGTCCTTTGCTCTGAGTATAATTACCATTTCATGCGCAAGGCTGTGGGTCCTCTGGCTGACCTGGGCCACCTCTTTTTAATCATAGTGGCCTCCTCCTTTCCATCCAGTCCCACTTGAGGCCCATTCACGACTCTTTCCTTGGGGGACCAAGAACTTTCTTTCTTGCTGGGGGCAGTGACTCATGCCTGTAATCACAGCACTTTGGGAGGCCAAAGTGGGCAGATCACTTGAGATGAGGAGTTCAAGACCAGCTTAGACAACATGGTGAAACCCTGTTTCTACTAAAAGTACAAAAATTAGCCAGGCGCAGTGGTGGTGGCGCATGTCTGTAATCCCAGCTACTGGAGGAGCTGAGGCAGGAGAATCAATTGAATCTAGAAGATGGAGATTGTAGTGAGCCAAGTTTGTGCCACTGCACTCCAGCCTGGGTGACAAACCAAGACTCCATCTCAAAAATAAATTAAATAAAAAGTTTTAAAAAATAACTTTCCATGTGAGATGTGGACTCTCTGGACATCTGAAAAGTTGCCTTGATGTTGTTCGGGGTTACTAAAATTACTGACTTGTTCACGAAGCTGCAGCTCCTCATGAGGCACGAGCAGGGAAGAGATGGGTGCACCCTGGCATGGCCTGCCCTTGGCTGTGAGCCCTCGGTGCAGCATCGGCGTGCTGTTCCCTTTCCCAGAGGCCACAGGTCTCCTGACTCTCTGCTTTTCCTTTTGTTAGCAGCTAGCTCCAGCTTGAAGGTCTTGAACTGCCTTGTAAATCTACCCTGTCTCTGATGGGCAATAGCTCTATTTCCAACTTGGCCTTGAAGGTGGGGCCAGCAGGACATTTTGAGCCCCTAAACAGGAGGAGAGCATTCAGGTGCATGTGGCAGAACCTGGCCCCACCATCCTGGCCAAGACCCAGCAAGAGGCTTTGTATGCAAAACAGAGGCGGCTCGACCAGTGAGCAGGCTCAGCGACCACTGCCCTACTGACGAATGAGGCCCAGCTCGTCACCTCTCATGAATTTCCGGGACTTTTGTTTCCAGCTGTTTTCTATTTCCCTTTTCTGTAAAGGCCAGACAGTCTCTGCAGCCAGTACTATCTCTGTCACAACTACTTACCTCCACCATTGCACCACCAAATACACCACAGGCAGTATGTAATGAGTAAGCAGGGCTCTGCTCTAATAAAACCGATGTGCAAACACGGCAGTGCGCTGGATTTGGCCTACGGGCCACAGTTTCCAAAGTCCTGCTTTAGACTTTTCTTTGAATTAGGCATATATTTTTTAAATCCTCAAATATTCTCTTCATAAAATTAAAGCCTTAATTTGTGAGTTTATAAATGTGTGTGTATATATGTGAGTTTATAAATGTGTACGTATATATGTGGGTTTATAAATGTGTACATATGTGTATGTGAGTTTATGTGTATGTGAGTTTATATATATGTATATGAGTTTATAAATGTGTATGTGAGTTTACATATGTGAGTTTATAAATGTGTATGTGAGTTTATATATGTGTATATATGTGAGTTTATAAATGTGTGTGTGTATAAATATGTGTATATATGTGTGTGTGTAAATATATATATATTCCTCTAATAATTAAGAATATTTATTTATTTATTTATTTTGAGATGGAGTTTTGCTCTTGTTATCCAGGCTGGAGTGCAATGTCACGATTTCGGCTCACCGCAACCTTCGCCTCCCGGGTTCAAGCAATTCTCCTGCCTCAGCCTCCCGAGTAGCTGGGACTACAGGCGCGCGCCACCACGCCCAGCTAATTTTTGTATTTTTAGTAGAGACAGGGTTTCACCATGTTGACCAGGATGGTCTCAGAGCTCCTGACCTCGTGCTCCACCCACCTCGGCCTCCTGAAGTGCTGGGATTATAGGCATGAGCCACTGCGACCGGCCTACATTAAGAATATTTAAAAGAAAATATTTTATGTTATTTCATCTTCCACCTGAATCCAGAAAATGCCAGAATAGATGACTGTTTCTTGAGTGTGAAAATGACCAGGGCCCCTGAGCGAAT
Organism: Cheracebus regulus; assembly: GCA_963574635.1. Lineage (NCBI taxonomy): Eukaryota > Metazoa > Chordata > Mammalia > Primates > Pitheciidae > Cheracebus > Cheracebus regulus. The sequence continues at coordinate 40,555 of CAUYQU010054218.1, forward strand.
CATTCCTTTCAGATTTTATCAAACAAAACGGTGAGACCCCAAGAAGCAAACCACATGGTTCCTCGCCCCAGGGTCTCAGCAGCCCCAGCCTGAGTCTGCAGGGCTCCTTGCTCCTGACTCCAGGGTTCCTAGCCCAACCTTGCCGGCAATGGCAGGCTTGTCCACTAACGCTTGCTGGACAGATATCCACCCGAAGGCAGACCCTGGCTGCCATCGTGGAACCCACATTTTCAGAGGGGCCGTGTGCAATAAACAAATGAGCAAATAAAAGATGTGTGATTGTAGTTAGTGATCAATGCAATGGAGAAAAAGTAGGCAGGACAGGGGTATAAAGAATCTTGGGCTCTTTTAGATGAGGTGGTCAGAGAGGGCATTCCTGCGATGACTCCAAATCGATATGGGGAGGATGAGAAAAATTGAGCATTGCAAAAGGTAGGTAGGTACAGTATGGGCTGAGATGGAACTGGGCGTGCCATGCCCAGGACACAGGGACAGCCAGGAAGGCCGCAGGTCCATGTGTAGGAAGGCAGACGGCTGCAGCAGATATTGGAGATGTCTTGGGGCCTTGCAGTTCCCACAGGTGAGGTTATGAGGTCAGGCCCTCACTTCGGGGGTCTCACCAAGACCCTGGCCACTCCCCTTGCTGCCAGAGCACGCCCCCTTCACCCTAAAACTGTGGAATCGCCACTCATATTCCTGTTCTTCTTATCCATTTCTTAACTGTTATTTTGCAATTCTTAGAATAAAAGTAAAGTTTCAGAACATTTCAGAGCATCAAACATAAAGGTACATTTGGATAGTTGCAAAAATTCCCCAGCCAACCAGCGGCAGATAGGACCCCACTTCATGAAACCTTCAGCGAAGGTCAGGTCCACATCCTCTTTGACAGACAGTCCAATCTCACCTGCAGTTGCCGCTGGGGGTGTGGTTTCCACAGGCTTGCAGTACCACTGATATTTCTGATTTCTCCACAGCTCCCATTATACAACATTTAGATGCAAAATGGACAATACACCAAAGCAGAGCTTCTTGGAAATCCTATTAATTCCAGAGGATTTGGGAAAACTTGAAGGCTGGCTCCTTCAGCACATTTGCAAGCGAGCTGTGTTTAGGTTCCCTTGGTGTGGGTGGATGCAGCTTTCCTGCATTCCCAATCATTCGCTCAGCTCTAATGCTAGAGCACCAAAGCCTGCAGAAATGAACACCTCCATCTCACATCCTAAAAGCACCACGAGGACCTCTGTGAGGCTGAGGTCATCTGCAAACAGTTTCATCTATTTACCCCAGAATGACCAGTGTGCTGGTTCTCAATGGCACCTGACAATTAACCATGAAGCAGTGTACTGAGACCCAGACTTTCTGGAGACTTCTGTGCAAAGCCCATTGTGGGGAGGAAAAACGTGACGGCAGGAGGGGAGGGCTTGCATCTTTCTGGGCATGTGAGATTGAACGTCCTGAAGACCTCATCTGCCCTGGTCTGTTTACCGTCTATAGATGGCGGTGCTGGTGTGAGCAGGGCCATTTGAGGATCAAGTGTGCACACACTGCAGGAAGCACACTAGCTAGGCTTGTGCTCACAGGCTGCTCCTGAGTGGCCCCCGGAGTCCCACTGCTCAGAGGGACAGCCCAGGGCTACTCAGGGAAGGGGGCGTTAGTGCTCTCAAGAATTCAGCCATTTCTCCCCTGGGGAGCAGTGATGGAAAAGACAGGTGAAAGAATCCACAAAAATGGGACTGAGGATCAGGAGGCCCCGGTGGCTGCCCTGACTGCCTGGCAGATCCTCTCAATGTCCTAAACCAAGTCCCAGTACAACCTCCTGCACCCTCCCGAGCTCAGCTCAACTCAGCTCCCACGAGCAGTGGATAAATCACGGTGACAAGTGGATCATTTGGGGGCGGAAACTGCCCTAGTTCTCCACCATAAACACCATGAGCCATGCTGATAAATATTAATTTCTGCAAATGAACACCAGTGGGGGTCTCCTTCGCCTGCCAATGTAAAAGACAGGCTCCTCCCCCACTCTTCCTGCTGGGGTGGAGGCAGGCGGGGTTGCTCCGTCACCTCCTTTAGGAACCGGGGGAGCCACACCTCCTGCTCAGAGGTGGCGGAGCCAGCAGATGCTGGTGGTGGGAATCAGGGCCTGAGGGATGCTGTCCTCCTTGGGCACCACCCTTCAGAGGGACAGACTCTGCACTCACTGCTGCCGGCCTAGAGATGTGGGAGGGCCACCTGCAGAGGGGCCACGCTTTGCTTTGGGATCCCCTTATTCTCCTCCAACACTGCACCCTCCTTCTGCAGCACTGTGAACTCCCCTTTGGGGACAGGGCACCGTTGCCTGAGTCTCATTCTGACTCCTCACTGTGGGCAAATCTAAAAAATGTGTCGTGCTGCATGGAAGAGGGTCAGGGCAAGGCGGAGGCTGATGGAAGTGGGACGTGGGCCACTGTGGGGACCATGATGATCACATTCATCCTGGCCTGGACATTCTCTGTAGCCATCAGGGCAGGGTCTTCATCATCACACTTGATCCTCAGATGGCCCTGCTCACACCAGCACCGCCATCTATAGACAGTAAACAAACCAGGGTAGATGGGGTCTTTGGGACATTCAATCCTACATGCCCAGAAAGATGCAAGCCCTCCCCTCCTGCCGTCATGTTTTTCCTCCCCACAATGGGCTTTGCACAGAAATCTCCAGAAAGTCTGGGTCTCGGTGCACTGCTTCATGGTTAATTGTCAGGTGCCATTGAGAACCGGCACACTGGTCATTCTGGGGTAAATAAATGAAACTGTTTGCAGGTGACCTCAGCCTCACAGAGGTCCTCCTGGTGCTTTTAGGGTGTGAGGTGTAGTTCATTTCTGCAGGCTTTGGTGCTCTGGCATTAGAGCTGAGCAAATGATTGGGAATGCAGGAAAGCTGCATCCACCCACACCAAGGGAACCTAAACACAGCTCGCTTGCAAATGTGCTGAAGGAGCCAGCCTCCAAGCCTTCCCAAACCCTTTGGAATTAATAGGATTTCCAAGAAGCTCTGCTTTGGTGTATTGTCCATTTTGCATCTAAATGTTGTATAATAGCAGCTGTGGGGTTGCTCCCGTCTGCCCCCAGCCCACCCCTCGGCCCTGGGAATGGCTCATTGCTGGCCAGGTGCCACTCCTTCCAGTAGTCACAGTCCCTGGGCAGTTGCCCAACCCTCTGGCCCTCAGTTCTCTTTGCTATTATAATGGGAACAACCTGGTGTGGTGCCCTTGCTGAGGCTCTGCAAGGATTAGCTGCGTGAGGCAGAGCTGGCAGCTCAGCCAGAATGGTTACCTGTGGTTGGGTCTATATCTCTGCATCCCCTGATCTGTGGACCCCTTGAGACCACATCTCTGTCGCCTGTTCACGACTGTTTCCCTAGCAGCTAGCACAGGGCCTCGCACACGGCGAATGCTCAACGTCTATGACAGCGGCTCAGTGCAGCACAGACCCTGACTCCTGCCTCTCCTGCTTTTCTCCTTGGCTGGTTCCTTCTCACCCTGCAAGTCACCTCCTCAGAGAGACCTTCCCAGGACATCCATCTGTAGCTGCCCTCCCCAGCCACGTGTCTCTCTGTCCCATCACATAGTTTTATTGTCTTAATAACAGCACTTTCCACTAATGGCTACTTGTGTGGTTTACTGGTTCCCAGCGGCATGGAACTCCAGGGAGGGAGTTGGCCCCTGGTACTTAAAGCTGCAGAGAAAGTCACCCCTATCATTCCCAGCCACGTGCAGAGCCCCTGCAGCTGCAGTTTGAGGACCATGGGGTTGCTCCATGGGAAGCGGAGTCAGCACACCGAGCCTCACGCCGAGCGCGCCTCACTGTTTGCTAAGCTTTGATGCTAAGCTCATAACCAGTCAGATTCCTCAGCTTCCAACCTGGCTGCTGCGGTAGCTTCGAGGGTCCTTGGCAGGTCCACCAGGGAAGCAGAGGCATTTCAGAATGGAGGAGACAGGAGAAGACACATTCTAGCAAAAACTAACCTTTCCTGTGCACGGTCTCACCCCTCCCCCAGGTCCCCATGGGACTGAGACAGGCTGGCAGGCTGGTTTCCCGTTTTAACATGGTTTGGAGAAAAAGACAAAAGCCCCTTATTCATACTGTAGCTTACCTAACTTCTAGCCAACCAGCAACGAAGACCCAAGAAGCAGTGAGCTATGTGAACTCCTGCCTTAGGGGGTTAGGGATTTCCTCTGCCCACATGTACGGTTGGACTTAGACTCACCTTATGGTGACCTTTTCTTCCTTTTCATGCTAAAATCATACCCAGGATGGAGATTAATGTTACACGTGACGTATGAAGAAGAATGTCGAACCAATGCACAAGTACTAGCGAAACCCCTCCTGTCCATGCCCTGACAAAACCCTTTTCTAAAGAAGGAGCCCCCACGCTACCCTTCGGGGGAGCCCACCCTTGCCCTTTTGCAGTGCTGGCTTCCCTTATGCACAAGCTAGATGAAGCGTCCTCTTTCCTTTAGTGCAAGGTCGAGTGATCCGTCTTGATTCCTATCCTGGAGATTACAAGAGCCCAGGGCGCTGATAACCATCCGTTCACTCGTGGCTTTAGTTTCTTCATCAGTCAGTGTAAGCTGGGTCAAACAGCATTAACAAACATCCTCAGCATCTCCAGGGTTTAGCACAATGAAGGACATTCCTCTTTTACTGAGTGTCCTACATGGGTCAGCCAGGAAGACTATGGTCCTCGTCAACCTCAGGGGTTCAGGCTGGGGAAGCTCTGTCTCCACGTGTGATTTGATGATGACCAAGGAAGCAGGGGGCAAAGCAGGCACCGTCTGTGAGGTGTCACCCAGAGGTGACACATATCACTTCTTCCACAACTCATCCGCCAGGACGCCCTTGACTCGTCCCACATGGCCCTACCCAGCCACCCACCCACAGGGGCTGAGAGTGCAGCCCACCCATTGCTCAGGGAGCAGGAAGCCAGGCACATTTGGAAACAGCACAGATGATCACCACCCCTCCTGTGTCACTGTCTATGCTGAGGAAATTGGAAAGGAACTAGTCTTATTAACAGCATATGCTGGGCCAGGCGCTGTGGCTCACAGCTGTAATCCCAGCACTTTGAAAGGCTGAGGCAGACAGATCACCTGACATCAGAAGTTCAATACCAGCCTGGCCAACAGGGTGAAACCCCTTTTCTACTAAAAATAGGAAAATTAGCCTGTGGTGGGCGCCTGTGATCCCAGCTACTCGGGAGGCTGCTTGAACTGGGAGGTGGAGGTTGCAGTGAGCTGAGATCATACCACTGCACTCCAGCCTGGGTGACAGAGTGAGACTCCATCTCAATACAAAGACCATTTGCTATGCCAGCGTTCCCTGTGCTGCACACATTTGTGTCATCATTATTATCTCATATGCCAGCAGAGGAAATCTGTCTGCAGAGGAAGGGCCTCAGCCAGGACCATGAGTGAGCGAGCAGAACAGACAGAACCCAACACTGGGGGCTGGACCCCAGGGCCTTTGCTTTTTGAATTTTATTTTATTGTATTTTTTGAGTTGGGGTCTTATTCTGTCACCCAGGTTGGAGTGCAGTGATGCAATCATAGTTCACTGCAGCCTGCAACTCCTGGACTCAACCAATCCTTTCTCCTCAGCCTCCTAAGTAGCCAGGACTACAGGCAAATGCCACCACGCCTGGCTCATGTCTTGATTTTTTTAGAGATGGGCGTTCTTGCTGTGTTGCCCAGGCTGGTATTGAACTCCTGGCCTCAAGTGATCTTTTCACCTCAGCCTCCCAGATTGCTGGAATTATAGTGTGAGCCACTGTGCCCAGCTGGTCTTTGTTCTGGTTCACAGGACATCCTCCCCTGGGTGCTACAAGGCTGAGGCACTATGGCTTTCGTCCTCCCTCTGGCCATGTGGGACTCTGGGTTTGTGGCTGAACCTCTCTGAGCTTTACTTCTCCATTTGCGAGGCTGAGGACTCCATTCTTGCTCTGTTGATGACTTCAGGGTGAAGGATGGGTGTTGTGAGCGTCCATAAATCCCGCCCAGCTAGGATGTGTCCAGGGAAGCTGCTTTTGTCACCAAACGCCTGAGGCGTGTCCCATTCCACAGGGGAGAGAAGGAGGCCAGAGCCAGCCTGCGTGGGAGGCCTAGGGGAGATCTGAGCAGAACTGGGTCCTATGAAGAAAGAAACAAGGACGCTAGCACCTCAGAAGGCTACGGTAATGGACACACCCTAGAAAGCATTTTATTTTGCCAGGTCAGCAACCATTTATCATCACCATCGTTTCACAATGGAAAGGGCAATGTAAGACCAAAGGAGTGGAAAAGTTTTCATCTCAGAACTTAGGAAAAACTCTTTAACTCAATAAGCATAACTATACAAAAAATAAATCAAGTCTGTTTTCCTCATTTCACTTCAAGTCCGGGCAAACATCAGCATGGACCAGCACCTGCCAATGAGAACCAAAAAGCAGTCTCACCATTGACTTTTAGAGGCGGGAGTCCTTTTGACCAGGGGCCAGGAGGTCCTCGCCAACAACAGGGCCACCAGTGCCCGGCCATGAGCACTAATGTTCGTAAGTACGACAGTGGGAAGAATCAGGATTTGCACACTCCAGTTTTCACCTGGAATCACTCAGCACTTAACGCCTGCCAACCGCCGCCCTCACCACATCACTGCAGCACCTTTCCCGCTCAATTTTCTTCCTTCCCTCCTCTCACACACTCCTCCTCCCCTGCCCCGATGACAGCCAGGCCCTTGCCCTCTGTGACCTGGCGCTCCCTGACTCCTGGAATCTCTGGGAATATCTACAGCCTCCTCCAGGAACAGTATTTGGACTTTTCTTTGAGACTGTGTCCAAACTCCTTCTCCTTGTTTATCTGCTCTTGATTAAAAGGCCATAAAGAACTGATTTTACAAAGACTTAATAACCATGCACAGTGGACACGTATGTAATTTAATGACAGTTCCAGATCCATCTTTTACAGTGACTGTGGTCCCAGAGCTGCTGTGCCAATGACAAAGCGAAAATGAATGAGCCCTTTTAGCACAATGGTGATTATTGCCAAGTCCAGCCTCAGGGTTTCCTCTCTGGCCAGGTTTGGGCTTGGGCTGGTTTTTCTGACGTTATAGTCAGAAAAATGATCCGCCCACTTCAGCCTCCCAAAGTGCTGGGCCAGCTACTCGGAAGGCTGAGGCAGGAGAATGGCTTGACCCTGGGAGGTGGAGGTTGCAGTGAGCCCAGATTGCACCACTGCACTCCAGCCTGGGTGAGAGAGTGAGACTCCATCACAAAAAAAAAATACTCAAATAAATAAAAAGGAGCCAAGAGGGCTCAGAGCTGGTTACTGGAAAATGGGATGGGAGACAGAGCTGGCTTCTTCATGATTCCACTGAGTTTCCATTCAATCGAAGCAGGTACTCCAGATCGCCCAGTTACTCAGGTGGCAATGACAGAAGCTCACCTCAAACTGCTCAGTCATAGGAAAATATTGCCTTCTGCAAATAAAAAGAGACAGATCCAAACTTCAGGCAAGCTCGGTCCAGGTGCTGGAAGATGCCACTGGGCATCGAAGTCTCTCCACTTACAGCCTGCTCTTAGCTGACTTCACCCTCAGGAAGGCTTGCCCCAGGCTTACATCCTCAGCCAAGCAACCCCAATACCCAGGCAGCCCCTACTTTCCACCACCAGCTCCAGAAACCATGCGCTTGGCTTGGATTGGGTTCCAGACACCGTGCCAGGTTCTTGAGACAGGAATATGAATAAGACCTGCCACCTTTACTCAAGGAGCTCATAGCCTTGCTGGAAAAACTGAGCAGTGAACAGCAATGTCGTGAGTAAGCTGTGTACAATGCCATTCCCTGTGAGAGGCTGAGGGCCTTATTATAGGGCACAGCTCTACAACAAAATTAAATTTTTCTTTTAACTATGGCATCCTCCAAGGTGCAAGCCCAAATATCCTTCACCCAGCGGAGTGATGATGAATTCAGTGCCCTGCAGTTTGACAAATCTGGATCTGAATTCTGGCTCTGCCATTCAGGAGTTCTGGGAGTGAATTCTGAAAGCGAATTCATTCCTCCATGCCTCTGTACAGTGAGGATGAGAAGAATGTCTACCTAATTAGGCTGTTTCAACGATTCACTGAGCATTGAATTCACTGCCAACACCCAATGAGAACTGAAAAAGTGGCATTTGCTATTATTTCTGTTCCCCGATGGCTGCTGGACTACAGTGATGAGGGTTTTGATGTAGGACAGGTGAGCCCCAAAGTGGGGCTTCACCCAGGAAAGAATTCAAGGGTGAACTAGTGGTAGGGTAGAAGAAAACAGCTTTATAGAAGCAGCAATGTTACCACTCTTGGTACAGCCCAGTGACATCCCCTGCAGAGCAGGACTACCCACAGACAGTGTGCTGAGAGCCGTAGCTCAAGGCAGTTCCGCAGTCAGATTTATAGCCACTTTTAATTAATTACATGTAGATTAAGGGGAGGTTTATGCAGAATTTCTAGGGCAGAGGTAATAACTTTTCGGTCATTGCCATAGAAAGGAGTGGTAACGCCCAGGTGTTTGCCATGGCAACGGTAAACTGATATGGCACTCCGGTAGGCATGGCTGATGGGAACCTGCTTCCGCCCTGTCCCTATTTTAGCTAGTCCTCAATTTGGTCCAGTGTCTGAGCCCTGCCTGCAGATTCAAGCCCCACCTCTGACCTCGGAAGCCCCTCTCCGTAAGGGGAAGGGTCTGGAGTGTTTTAACCCAGCACAGACGAAGGTCCACTTTGAAGGCAGGATTCCACTAGACAGATGTCTGGGACAGAAGCTGTCACCCAGGATGAAAGGGACTCCGATGTTACTTAGGGATGGAATTTGGAAGTCTCAGCACTGGGGAGGCAGTCCTGGTGAACACAGGGACTGGAGGTGAGGCCTGCTGCTGAAATGGGCCTCGAAACCAGCTTCCAGGACAGCAGGTGGAGTCCTGAACCAAGGGAGAGGGGGTGGCAGAAGGTGGACGGGATATGTTTGGGGTGAGGGTGTCCATTGGGGGAAAGAGTTCACGGGATGAGGTCAGCCTCTTAAAGGGATACCAAGACCACCCACATACCCCCAGGTGCAGCTGCTTCATGGCACGTCACCCAGCAAGGACTCCAATCCCTGGGAGAGGGAGACGGGCCAGGAGCAGCAGCAGTCCCCTCCAGGGACTCCGCAAATGCCTGAAGTACATACACCCTGGGGACACCTCTCGCAGTCAGAACATGGAATCGGAGCTTTGAGGGAGCCTGGCAGAGCTCCAGTTTTGCATGGGTTATCCACCCTCCTAAAATAGTGTTTTCAACATACCTGTTTTCTGCCAACAGAACGGAATTCAACTTTCTTAGCCTGGCATGTGAGGCCCTCCCTCTCTTGCTGCAACCTACAAACAGAACACATAGCAGCTTCCTCGGCCACCCTGGCAATGGCTCTCACACATATCACTGATGGGAAGGAGGAAAAAGCTCCCAGACTTCCCTTCCTCCAAGATCAGCAGAGGCTTTATTATTATTATTATTATTATTTTCTTTTCTTTGTCTTTTCTAGAGACAGGGTGTTGCTCTATGGTCCAAGCTGGAGTGCAGTGATGCAATCATAGCTTACCGCAGCCTTGACCTCCCAGGCTCAAGTGATCCTCCCACCTCAGCCTTCTGAGTAGCTGGAGTAACTGGGATTACAGGCATGCACCACCATGCCTAGCTATTTTTTTTTTTTTTTGTAGAGATGGGGATCTTGTTATGTTGTCTAGGCTGCTCTCAAACTCCTAGGCTCAAGCGATCCTCCAGCCTAGGACTTCCAAAAAATTTAAGTCTATTTTAATGTTCTTTAAGTAGACTTGAATTGAGGGGAAACCAACTCCTGGGAAAAACAGGGGCTGAAAGCCCTGTCCTCAGCAGGAGAGCCTCAGAGTTCTTACAGACCAGATCCCCAAACATGTGGCTTCAAGGGTGTCTCCCTCTCCTGTCCAGCAATGACCTCCTTAATGCGCCCTTCAGTACTCCATAAACAGAGAGCATGGGATAGGAAAATTGCTTGGGTTCAGTTGGGGAACAAATGCCTTCGAGAGTTTCATCAATGACAAGTACCAGAGACAGCCCCTTTATAAGAAGTATGTGGAACAGGCACCCCATTGTCTGAGAACAGTGCCGATGCAGAGTTGAGACCTCAGAGTCCGAGGTCCCGGCATCTCCGCTGGGGACAGCTAGCTGGAACACTCGAGGTCACGTGACCTGGCGGACGAGGAAGACTACTCATTGTCTGTGCTGGGCTGAGCCAATCACATCCTCCCATTTGAGAACTTGGGACTGGAATCAATCCCTAGTCAGTCTTTCTTGTGCTTGATCTGGGAGGAATGAAGGGCTGGGACAGCCATTTCTGCCTTGGAGACGGAGCAAAGAAGGCCAGGCTGCAGCGAGAGAAGAGAGGCGACAGAGAAGCGGGGATGGAGACAGTGACTGCTCTGCGGAGTCCCACCTGGGGAGGCGGGCTGAGCATCCAGCTCACAGGGTTCCCGAACTGCCCCTATGTCCTTTTCCCAATTAAACTGGCCTGGACAGGTTCTGTCCTTCGCCCCCAATTATCCCAAAACGAATCCCAGCCACTTCCACAGCCCTCAGCAGATCCCTGGAATACTCAGCAAGACGGGGAACTGAGCTTCCAACCCTTCAGCAATTCTGCAATCTTTTCTTCATTGGCTGCCTCCCCAAAGACCCCATGTTTGGCGCTGCTTGGGCTGAACACAGTACAAGGCCAAGGATACCAAACCCAGCCCTCTGCCAGTGCAGAACGTGGGACACAAGAAAACGTTCACACCGTGGGTGCTGCAGGCTTCCCGATGAGTGATGGACTGAGCTATTCGCACATTTCACTGCCATTGACAGAGCACAGCTCTGTGTGCTTTAGTCTACTAAACAGCTGCGGTTTGTTTCTTGGGCCAACATTTCTTTTGTATTTACCGGGTTTTGATTTTCTTTCTTGGTTTTAAAAATCAGCCCATTGGTCTGCCTAATGTCTGTCATCTTAGTTTTTTTTTTACTTCCGTGCCCCCGGCCACCCCTTCTCCTTCATGAGTGTTCTTCGTGCATCTGCTTACTGGGAGGAGAAGCCATTCTGACACCCCAGCCCCACTGTGGTTTTCTCCTCTGCCTCTACCTGGTTTCTGTATCTGCCAGGAGTTGCTTCTGCGGGGCACCCCATTGGAAAGATAGCACTGCAGAGGGAAAAACTCTAGGCATCCCTGTGCCCCGTGACTCACTATGGGACCATCACCTGTAGCTCATCATGTGGTCCTGAGCATGTCGCTTCCTCTCCGGGCCCTGGTTTCCTGGTGTGCTGAGGGAAGGCTGGGCCAGAGCACCTCCGGCCTCCTGCAGGTCTGACTAGCCACGTGGCTGTCTCACTTGTATGGCATCCACACCCGCTGCTGAGGGTCTCCCGAGTATCTCTGTCACTTTCCTGCATTAGGTGGCTTTCCCCCTGAGCCTCAAATGGATCTTCCAGCCTCAGGTGAGGCTTTAGGTGACTGCAACCTCACAAGGAAGCCTGGGCCAGAACCCCATGGCCAAGCCACCAAATTGTTGACCCAGACACTCTTGACTCAGAAAGGCTGATGATCAATGTTCATTGTTCAACCCAGGCGCCCATCAGCAATGGACTGGATGAGGAAAGTGTGGCACATACATACCATGGAATACTACACAGCCGTCAAAAAGAATGAAATCATGTCCTTTGCAGCAAGCAACATGTACGCAGCTGGAGGTCATTGTCTTAAGAGAACGAACGCAGGATCAGAAAACCAAAGGCTGCATGTTCTCACTTATAAGTGGGAGGTAAATTGTGGGTACACATGGACACAATGACGAGAACCATAGACCTTGGGACCACTAGAGGGGGAAGGCGGAGGGAGAGCATGGGCTGACAAAATGCCTGTTGGGTACTACACTCACTACCTGGGTGACGGGATCATTTGTCCACCAAACCCTAGCTACATGCAATTTATTCACGTAACAAACCTGCATAGGTACCCCCTGAAGCTAAAATAAAAGTGAGAAAGAGAAAAAAAAGTCAAAAAGAAAAATAAACAGAGAGTAAGAAATAAATATTGACTGTTGTTTTAAATCATTAACTTTGGGTGACACATGATACAGCAACGGATGACTAATACAAAGCGAGTCACCCCGGAAGCTAAGTCTGCGTTACACGTTTCTCTCTGTGCATGGAGTAAGCAGGAGAGTCCTTCTGTGATCACTGAGTTGCCTTTAGTAAGATACTGAGCAGGTGAGCTTCTCTGCATTGCTGTCCAGCAGCCTCATGTTTTGCCAGTGCAATGACCCAGCTCTTGTGCACATGGCTCAGAGGCATCCATGCATCTCCAGCCTTTAGCTGAATGAGGTCTCGTAGGGCCTGAATAGCCACCACAGTCCAGGGCTGGTCCAGGAACCACTCACTTTAGGAGGGGCATGGCTGAGCCTAGAGAAGCTCCTGCAACCAGGTCCACAGTTGCCAACATGGAGGCAGCCTCAAGCATCGTGTTGTAAAAAAGATTTCCCTGTGGCACAGGACCAGAACCCCAGCTCCAACCTACGCTCTGAGAACCACAGCAGGAGCATGATGCTGGCAGTCAGGGGCTGTTCCTAATGCAGCCCGCTGGCTTCTCCAACGGATATCTGGATCAAGGTGTATGAGGTTGCATCTTTCCCTCCTGACACAGGCTCTGGATGCCAAGAACTTGGGGAGAGTGAGAGGGATCACGTTTGTGCTAAGCCAGGCCTCCAGCCAAGAGTGCTGGAGGCAGCCCAGCCTCTCGTCCTCGTGGGCAATGACAGATCCATCATCTAAGCTCTAAGCATGGAGCCCAGTGATGCCAGGGATGCCTGCCAGCTCTCGATGTGCCCTTATGGGCCTCACATTATAAAGGGACAGACACTCAAGTTAATCCAGTTTAGCAAACATTATCTGACCGTCTACTGGCTGTGGGGCACAGGAGTAGTGGCTAGAGGGAAGAGGAAGTCAGTGCAGCTCCTGCCTCCAAAAGCTGCCCCCTCTAGCAAGTGCAGAAATGCAGGATCACTAAGGCAAAATGTGGACAAGCCTGGAGCTGAAGTATTAGCTGCCTCTGCCTATTCTGATAGCCTAAGAATTGTGAACATTAAGAGGAGTTCGGTCAAAGGGTCTACCTTTGGCGAGGGCTCTGCAGAAGTCACAAAGACAGCCTTTGGCCAGGTGCAGTGGCCCATGTCTAATCCCAGTACCTTGGGAGGCTGAGGTAGAAGGATTGTTTGAGGCTAGTAATGGACCCAGTAATGTAGGAAAATTTGAGACCAGCCTGGGCAACATAGTAAGACCCCCTCTCTACAAAATAAAAATAAAAATTAGCCAGGCACAGTGGTGCATGCCTGTAGTCCCAGCTACTTAGGAGGCTGAGGCAGGAGGATCACTTGAGCCCAAGGGTTTGAGGCTGCAGTGAGCTAGGATCATACCACTGTACTCCAGCCTGGGCAACAGAGCAAGACCCTGCCTCTCAAGAAGAGAGAGAAAGAGACAGAGAATAAAAGAAAGAGAAAGAAAGAAAGAGAGGAAGAGAGGAGGAAGGAAGGAAGGAAGGAAGGAAGGAAGGAAGGAAGCAAGGAAGGAAGGAAGGAAGGACCAACCACAGAGAAAGAACGCGAACGGCCGCGAGGAAGGGCGGCCGGGCGGGCGCCCGGGGCGGGGGCGGCCGCCAGGAAGGGAGAAAGGCAGAAGGAAGGAAGAAAGGAAGGGCAGGGTTTTAATATTTTAATGAGGGACAACAGTATAACAGAAGACATCATCATGGAGGTGACATCATGAAGGTATAGGAGAACAGGGTGTGCTCAGAGACTGTGGCCATGACTCTATCATGCCAGTAGGTTCTACAGGTCAGCTAGAGCCATGATAATGTTGCATAACAAACAACTCCTAACAGTAGCAGCCTACAGCAATAAGCATTCGTTTCTTTGCTCACAGGTTGTCTGGTTGCTAAGACATCTCTATGCTAGACTGCTGGTCAAGGTCAGGTCTGCTGGCATGTCTTTCATTCTAGGACTCAGGTGGAGAAGTACCTGGAGCACATTCTTCTCCAGGTGCCAAGCAAGAGGGCAAGAATCCAGGTTCAGCCACACTTAAAGCCTCTGGCTGGATGTGATGTACTTATCGGCACACATCCCATTGGTTGCAGCAAGTCACATAGCTCAGACTAAAGTCAGACCTCTCTGACTCTTACCTCTCTAGGTCTTAGGGCAGGAAAGTACACTCTGCTTACGGTGAGCCAGGGAAAGTGTAGGGAGAGGGGAAAACTGTGAACAAATAATATAATATAATACAATACAACACAGCAGATGGTGACCAAGAAGTCATAGGATATGAGACTGAAAACACACACTAGGCCTCCTGTGGAGAGACTAGATGGTTGTTCACCAGAAGATTTCTCTTTTCCTCTGGGCACAAAACCAGATATTTTCCAGTCTCCTTTGTCATTACTGTCTGAATTCTGGACAATGGAATACAGGAGAAGTGAGGGACCCAGCTTCCCACTTGACGCTCCACTCTTCTCATCTGCTGGGTAGATATACAAAACCCAGCAGAGGAATCTGTGGCCCAGGGCGATGGCAGAGCCACGATGTGGAAGGAGGAGCCTGGGTCCCTGAGTCACCACCTGACAGCAGCCACCCAGAAGATCTACTTGACCCACATTAGTCTGTTTCAGGAGTTGTAAGTAAACTTGTATTGTGCTAAGCTACAGGGATTTGGGGTTATTTATTACAGCAGTTAATCTATCTTACTATTACCCGATGTCACAGAACCCTCAGTGTGGGGCTAGGTGGAACACACTGAGAATTGAAGTCAGGCAGGCTTGGATTGAAATATCAGAGCCAGGACTGTTTAGCAGGATGACCTTGGACAAATTGCTTTACCTCTCTGGGTCTTTGTTTCTCATCTTTAAATGGGATTCATAGTTCCTGCCCTTTAAAAAAATCTAGCAGTGATAAACTGCTGCTGAAACAGGCAGGGTATCTTGCTGAGCCCTGAGAGGGTGGCACTGTGGATCCAGGAGCTTACAAGAGGCTTTTGAGAGGCAGCGGCCTGGTGTATCAGGGCTTCAGTCTTCCTGGGGCTCACTCTGCTGGGGGCAGGGGAGCGGGTGGGGAGCAGGATGGCCCTCCGTGGGGCGGGCCTGGGGAGACTCTAGCTGCAAGGTAGGTGGGACCCTCTGCTTTGCCAGGGCTTTCTCCACACCTCTGCTAGAAGCTTGCAGGAGAGGGGGCTGGTGGTTCTCCCCTCTTAGCCTGCCACCTGCCCCTGACTCCTCAGACCCCAACACCAAACCTGCCAACGCCCTCTGAACCCCAGATGCTGAGGCTTAAACCTAGCCAGGTAGACAGAGGATATTCCAGAGTAAGACAAGCAGAGGGGGCTGGGAGGCCCCGGAGGCCCCAGGACAAATGCCAAAGCAATGGCCTGCAGCAGCCTTGAATCTGGGTGGCCAGGCGTTATTTAGATTGTATTATTTTAGTGGGATTTTGCTGCTGCTGGTGCTGCTGTTGTTACTGTTTGTAGAAATAGGGATCTTGCTATGTTGCCCAGGCTGGTCCCGAACTTCTGGCCTCAAGGGACCCTCCTGCCTCAGCCTCCCAAAGTGCTGGACTTAACAGGCATGAGCCACCATGCCTGGTCTAGTTTTGTTCTGTTCTGTTTTTTTCCTGAAAGACACAGAGGAAGAGAGCGTGGACTTGGGAGATTTTAAACTCCCAGCTCTGCCGCTCACTTGCTGTGGACTTTCAGCAAGCTGCTTACATTTCTGTGCCTCAGTTTCCTCAAATGCAGAATTAAGCCAATTGCAGTCCTCTCCTTGTGGGGTTTTGTGTGTGTGAGAATAACATGAGTTAATATTTGTGAAGAATATGGAGCTATGCCCAGGACACATGAAGCGCTGAGCCAGTGTTTGCTCAATGATTAAAGCAGACAAGAGAGTGAGGCAGAGGGAGAGTCAGGCAGTGAGAGGGGAAGTCCGAGAGACTCAAGACGGAGAACGAGAGAGAGCAGTGAGATGGCACACACAGGGAGGCCACCAGGTGCACAGACAGGAACAGACAGGCAGGAAAGAGGGACCAAAAGCAGAAGCCTTTAAGATTAGAGAGGCCGGGTGTGGTGGCTCATGCCTGTAATCCAAGCACTTTGGAGGCCAAGGTGGACAGATCATCTGAGGTCGGGTGTTCAAGACCAGCCTGATCAACATGGTGAAACCCCGTCCTTAAAAAAAAAATTTTTTTTAATTAAAAAAAAATAAAAATTAAAAAAATAAATAAATAAAAATTAGAGGAAGAGTCCCAGTGAAAAAGAAAACAGGAGACCAAATCACAAAAATCCAATTAGAATGGAACACAGCGTTCTTATTGAATTGCAAACCTCCAGCTCACCAGGTGGCCTTCTGAAGGCAGCTCAGGTCAAAAGCAAGTACCATCCCTGATAAAGCCATTTGCCTTCACTCCCCGGACAGAGGAGACAGTGGCCAGCCTCCAAAAATAACCCGGCTGTGAAAGCCCAGAAGTCTTTCTTTTTTATATTTTATTTATTTATTTTGAGACGGAGTCTCGCTCTGTCACCCAGGCTGGAGTGCAGTGGAGCGATCTTGGATGACTGCAAACTTCGCCTCCTGGGTTCCTACAGTTCTCTGCCTCAGCCTTCTGAGTAGTTGGGATTACAGGCGCCTGCCACCACGCACAGCAAATTTTTGTATTTTTAGTGGAGACAAAATTTCACGATCATGGCCAGGCTGGTCTTGAACTCCTGACCTGGTGGCCCATCCACCTCAGCCTCCCAAAGTGCTGGGATTACAGGTGTGAGCCACCACGCCCAGTTGAAAGCCCAGAAGTTCTAAGCCACTTTTGCAGGAAGCGTGCACAGGAAAACGGACAGGTCCCACACATTCCCCAGCACTGGACGCTCTGAGGTCACCTCCTGGGGCACCCTGGTTCTACCCACAGCCCAGCCCCTCATTCCATCAAAAGTCCCTAGGACGGGCTTGAGACAAATTAAGAATTTTATTCCAATCTTTATTTCCCAATGCAGCCAAGCTGACAACCTCCCTCTCAAGTTTCAGCCTAATGTGATTTCAGATGGCAGCCTTATACACCTCTGAAAAATGGTGTTTGTAATCAAAGCACCAGCAGCTCCTTAACTCTAGGGGCACTCCTGGGCTCAGCAGTAATGACATTAGCGTCTTTAGCGCTGTCAGAAGCAATGTCGCTAATCTGCGTCTAGGAGGGAAGAGGCAGTGATGAATGAATGGTGTCTCCCGCTGTAAGGGGCATCCCTGGTCCGCGAGCTGCCTGCCTGGCAAACAGCTATGACTCAGTCCCTGCTGAGTGGAACACTGACCCTCTCCCTGGGGTCTGGGTCTGCCTGGTGGGTTGGACAATCACAGTACCCAGGCAGAGAAAGAGTGAGTCAGAGGCACCGTGGCCATGTGGGAAACACTGTGGCACTTGGTGAGAATTCAAGAAAGTGGCGTGCCTCTACTCACGGGAACATCTGAACCCAAGCCCCAAGCTGACTGCCAACCCCTGTTTTCCAATGCCACACACTGGCTTTTTTTTTTTTTTTTTTTTTGAGACAGAGTCTCACTCTGTCGGCCAGGCTGGAGTGCAGTGGCACGATCTGGGCTCACTGCAATCTCTGCCTCCCGGGCTCAAGAGATTCTCCTGCCTCCCAGGCTCAAGCAATTCTCCTGCCTCAGCCTCCTGAGTAGCTGGGACTACAGGCGCCCACCACCTCGCCTGGCTAATTTTTGTAGTTTTAATAGAAACGGGGTTTCACCATATTGGTCAGGCTGAACTTGAACTCCTGACATCAGGTGATCCAACCATCTTGGCCTCCCAAAGTGCAGGGATTACAGGCATGAGCCACCACGCCTGGCCACACACTCACTCTTCATATAAATGATGGAACATGTGGGCAGATGTACAGCTCCATTTTCCAGCGTGTGAAACAAGGGCATGATAGCCCAGTTTGTGGGAGTGTCACAGGGATGCTGGGGAATGACAGATGACAGTGACGCAGGTGGCTGAGAGGGTGGCACACAGCAAGCCCCAGGAGGTGTGACCTGCTGTCCTCCTGGCTGCTATCATTCCTCTTCACTTTTATTAGCTTCTGTTAATATCAGTAATAAAATTAAGCGGTATGGCATGTTCTGCCATGCGGACCGAATTCCCCAGGGCCTGGGTCCATTCCCACATTTGTCTCTGATCCCAATGCAGCTAGAAATGCACTCAAAATGTACATCTCCCCCGCACATCAGCCAGAACAAACATCAGCGCGCTGCCCCTGAAGGACCAAAACAAACACCCCCAGAGCCTCTGCCCCATGCCTCACCTGCAGCTGGGGCTGAACAATCGTCATGGCAATGAACCAGCACAGGACCTCCATTAGGGAACCATCTGCATCCCCATTTCACAGAGGAGAAACCACAGGATCAGAAAGATTCAGCAGGAGGAGAGGCGGGAGGCTGGCCTGGGTCTGAAATTAGGAAGGCTGGTGCTTCGAACTTCACTCCCACGTCTGGCCTGCCACGCCCTTCCCACAACTCACAAGATGCTTTTGCACGCAATGCCAGCCTCTCTTGGAGACAGAAGGGCCACCACAGGGCATGTATTCCCGTGTCAGACAGAGTTGGTGGGGAAAAGATACATTAGCAAGGGTGAGGGAAGAAAAATAACGTCCTGAGGAGAGAGCAGCGGTGCTCAGTTTTCTGGGAACACGCACATGTGGACTCAGAGAAACACACACAGCACAAGCACACACACACAGCATGAGCACACACAGACACACCCAGCATGAGCACACACAAGGACACCCAGCATGAGCATACACAGACACACACAGCATGAGCACACACAGACACACACAGCATGAGCACCCACACACACAGCATGAGCACACACAGACACACAGCATGAGCACACACACACACAGCATGAGCACACGCAGACACACACAGCATGAGCACACACACACAGCATGAGCACACACACACACAGCATGAGCACACACAGACACACACAGCATGAGCACACACAGACACACACAGCATGAGCACACACAAGGACACCCAGCATGAGCACACACAAACACACACAGCATGAGCACACATACACACCATGAGCACACGCACACACAGCATGAGCACACACAGAATACACACAAAAACCCCACAGGTACAAGCACGCACAGACATACACACACAGGCATACCTGTCTGTCAGCTCCTGGCACAAAGCTAACACAGACTCACACAGAATCACAGACACACATACACACAAACACACCATACACACCCACATGCTCCAGTCATCCTGAAGCCCAGCATACACACGTTAGGCCCTTGGGCACAGCCTTCCTAGAGGAACCAGCAGAAAGTGCCCAGAGCTCCCTCACACAACTCCTCCCTCCTTCCCTCCCTCCCCACCCTGTGCCCCTGCTGCAGACCTGGGCAGGCCCTAAGTTCTCTGCAGGTTCCGGAGCCTCCTTACTTCCAGCAGCTGCAGTCCCCCGCCTCCAGGGTGGCACCCAGGGAGCAGCCATCCACCCCAAATAAAGAGGGTGGGAATCTACCCAAGGACCAGCCAGGCGCCTGGAACAGCCCTGAGCTCCATGAAGCCCATGGGACGCTGTCTCCTTGGCTTGTCTCCCTGCCTCTCCCTTGGCCTTTCTGCAGAATTTCACAGACAAACTCATCAATGGACGTATGCCCAAAGAGACTCAGGTCCGTGAGTCTGGAGTGGTCTCCTCCCGCCTCCCCAGGGACAGGGGAGCAGGTCTGGGGCAGGCCCCTGGGTTGGAGGATGGGTAAATGAGCCATGGATGGTGCCCCTTTGACCCTCTGATCCGTCTTCCTGTACCTCAGTCTGACCACCAACACTATGATCACATAGTTCATGCAGGTTCTCATAAATTCATTCCTTCACTCTTGACTGCGAACACATCAGCTGTTACGTTCATGCTGCTGAAAAGCCCACCCTCCCTGGCTGTTTCTGCTCTGTGTATGCACAGTGCCCTGTCTGGGGGGAAACCAGGCATTGCCCTGAGCGAGATGATCTCCTGGAAATGAGGAAGGGATGGAAATTGTCTAAAACCGCTGGAAACGTTGAACAGTACACCACATATACACAGAAGCGTTTGTCTTTTCAGCACACTTTCTCTCCCCTTCAGAAGGGCCAGGGCTGAAACCTGGGCTGTTTCAGACAAAGGAGCTTGGTGACAGCAGGGAGTCCACTATCAACAGCCTCCTCCCTCCTCGACCCCAGGAGCCCAGAGTCTCACCTGCCCAGAATGTGCCAATCACTCATTCATTCAACAAACATCCTGGATCAGCCAGGCCTTGGGCACCCTGGTGCTGAGATGAAAGGCCAGCCTCCACCGTGGGGACATACTCTGGAGGGAGAGATAAGACTCTGCCAGCCATGCCACACATGCCTGGAAGACCTGTATTTTAAGAAAAATGTGAACTAGAACTTAACCCCAAGGGTTGAATTTCAAACATGAAATTGGAGACTTCGGTGAGTAAGATATGCACGCACACAGCATCATGCTGTCTGCTTTTTAAGCACAAGACCAAGGGGAAAAGGTGGCTCCTGCCGCACTCTGGGCCCCCACTGGCTGACTCTGGCCTGGTCTGGTGAGCTAGGGGCCAGCCACAGCCCTCAGGACATCAGGGTCCTCTGCCTTCCCCCGCAGCGGAGTGGCCTGGCCTGCCTCCTGCTGCCTGCAGAGCTGGAGGCTGATGGAGTCCAGACCCAGCACTTCTGCTACGGCCTCAGCCATTCTCCCAGCTCCTCCCCATCTGGAGGCCGTGGGTAGCCCTGTGAGGGTATGGGCTTGGGGGCCAGGTAGGCTTGGGTTCAAATCCTGCCTCGGCCCCTCTGTTCTCTGAGTGGGAATCCTCACCGGCAGCGGGGCAGCTGGTAACATGCCCACAGGGCTGCTGGGAAGGAGCACAGGTACAGGGACAACACCTGTCAGGAGTCCCCTCCCATCTGCAGAGCACCCAGAGGAGGGCATGGGACCAACATGACCTGGCTGGGGATCCAGGGAAGGTGGGGCTGGGGAGGCCCCGGGAAGCGCCTCCAGACAGGAGGCTCCGCCCTGAGACTGCGTCCTCCTGCCAAGCCCGGGCAATTACTCAAGTGCAACAGGCGCTCGTGGTAATGAAGTTGGATGCCTCCGAGTCCATTTAATGATATTTAATTATGCACTGCTCTCAACTGACAGGCTGAGGGAGATCTACACCTAGCTGCTGACCCTGGGCGGGCTGCACCCATATATAGATCTCATGCAGACGTTAGGGCTGTTTGTCAGAGACTGTGCTTTTTGCCTGGGGGAAAATGACTCAGAACAAAGGGAGTTGGAGAGCATTCAGGCATCTTCCAGAGGAGCCTGGGAAGGGTCTATAGGCCTGGCCTCATTCAGCAATATCTCCTTGGCACCTACGACAAGCCAGACACTGCGCCAAGCTCTGGGAAAAAAGCCATGCACGATACAGTTGTGCACTAAATCCTCCACCCATGGGGTTTCCAGCAATGCCCAGATGGGCAGACATGGGCATGGGAGAAGGGGGCGGCTTTGAAGTGGAGAAGAAATGGGGGCAGGCTCCAAAGGCCTGTGTGCTTTGAGGCCTCTGTCAAGGAGAGCCCCGTTCTCCCCAAGCCCTGTGCACCTCCCCCCCATACTCACCTGGATGCTGCCTGTCCCGGAACCTGGGCACTGGAAACTTAGCTTGTTCTCCAAGTTGACTTCTCAAGGTTTGCATCCAGGAAAAACTAGAGGTATAAAGGTTGGCATTATTACAGTGCACAGATCTGTGCACACTCAGCCAAGTTGTTAGTGAGATAAAGTGCTGAAGACCCCACAGTACTCTCCAGGAGGAAGACACCAATCCCACTGTCCAGACAGAACTTCATCATGCCATGCCAGAGTTCCCGCCTTCCTGAGATTTATTGTGATAATCCATTTTTCCATTGTTCTTCAAGAGAAAGGAAAGGAAGAAGGTGGGAAAGAAAGAAGAAAGGAAGGAAAGGAAGAAGAAAGAAGGGAGGGGTGCTGAGAGGGAAGTGGGGAGCTGAGATGGAGACGGATGCTGTGGGCGCGTGTACATCAGCCTCTAGCAGGCTTCTGCTCTTCCTGGAGGATGACAACAATGCTCTCTGTATTTAGGAAGCTGTGAGTTTGGCACCCTCCAGTTCCTCGGGACTTGCAGCTATTTACCAAGCCAGTATTAAGGGACTGAGGACAGGGTGTGCCCTCCATGGATGGGACTTGCTGGACGACATCAAGACATACAATTCCCCTCTGCACAGGCAGAGGTATCGGCATCCGCTGAGTCAATCTAATTGAAAATGCATCTGCGATTCCTGTTTTGTTTGGTTTTGTTCTTAAAGATTGCTTTCCCTCACCTACCGATCTCCAGGCCTGAGGTAGCCTTCTGTAATTGTACCCGAACCCATCCGCCAGAATGATGAAATGCCTGGAACGTCACCTGCCAATAGTGATACAACTCACCCCTAGCATTCTCCCCAGTGGAGGCAGGACAGCCAGGCTCACCGTTGTCCGTGATTCCTTGGGGAAGACGGTTTCTAAAACAAGATAACTGAGTTTTCCCCAAAAGACACCAGGTTTCTAGAACGTCTGCATGGACAGAACAGAGGACAAAGCCAACCCCTACAGTTGCTGGGGACAACCGAGAAGGCTGCTGTGCATCTGTGCTCAGACTTCAGCATGTGCCCCAGCCAGAGGGAGCTCCGAAGGCTGGAGAAGACTCCAAGCACAGGAGAAGGGCCATCCTCCATCAGCCCCAGAGAGCAGGGTCTTCTTCAAGGTGCCTGTAAACCAAAAAGCGTCTAAGATAGGTCTCAGTCAACTCAGAGGATTCTGCTGAGATTGAGGACACACCCAGGAAAAACAGACACAAGTAGGATCTGCAGCCTGTGCTTTTTCCAAAGAAGGCTTGGAGGACTTCAATCATTAAAGGAGAAAAAGCAGCAGGAAGGGAAGGAGGACGTTAAGAAGAGCGGGTGGGTAGGGAAGGGAGTGGCCACGTGCTTCTGAGGCTTTGATTAGCGCTCACTGAGTCCACGTGTGGCAGTGGCAGGAGGGTGGAGGAACGGTCAATCATGCATTCGTTTTGTGCTCAGTAAATCTGCACTCTACATAAAGTAAAACAAGGTAAAGCATGGAGCAGAAGAAGAAGCCAGAGGCATTTGTCTAAGGGGAAGTGGAGGAATGACTCGGCCCTCTTTGTCCCACACCTGTGAAAGTGAGCTGGTCACTGACGTTGTCAAGGTGAGATTCCACAGAACTCATTTTAGGGCTAGTTTAGAGGCGGCATATGGATTCCAGAAGATATGGGGGCCCATAAGGAACGAATTCTCTTGGGAGTAATCTATGAGGGAAGCCTCCTGTGGAGAAATGTGGCTTTCCATCACCGCAGCTTTCTCTTTCGGTAAAGAAGGAAGGACTCAGTCCCAAGCTTCCCTTTTCCCTTGGCAGAGTGAGTCAGGAGCCCTGAGATTGGATTTTCCTGCCACATGCCTGTCCCTTGAGCCCCACACTCATCCCCCAGTGTTCTGCAAACTTCCCCAGGCCAGACCCTGCAGTAAGGACTTATATGCAAGCGGGTGGTATAGACGGTGATCCTGGGAAATAGCCACACAGGAGGAAAGGGACGGCAGCCAGGACAACTGTGACAATGAGCAGGCTGCTGCTGAGGGTATACTGGGGATGTGGCCAGGGCAGGCCTTAGGCTGTCCCCCAGGGGCAGGCAGGCTGGAGGACGCATGGACCCGCTCTGGTCCATCCTTGGCTCCTGAGGTCACAGAGTCACCAAAACTCCTGAGCTGCCCCATGTGGACCAAGCCCACTCTTGTGCCAAAGGAGGCCCTTGAGAGAGAGGACCACAGTGGGTGTGGCAATGATAGACACCGCGGGCACGGTGGGGACAGGGTCTGCTGTGTGCTGAGTGCTTGGCCCTGGGGTTACAAGGAGTCACATTGTCTCAGCCCTCAAGGAGCTCCCAGTGGGCAGAAGGGAAGGAAGGACAGGAGACACAGTCCCTGAGAGCCTCTCATGGCCTCCTACAGCGGCTTCGGTACCCATACAGCCTGGCCTGGAAGTCCACCTGGCCTCTGACTATGGGAGTCGGGCAGAATTCCATGCTGCTGGCCTGGAATCCTGTTACCAGCAGGAGACATAACAGCAAAACCACACCACAAACTGAGTCCGCATGCCTGTGCCTCCCACACACCAAACCCTATGTCTAGGGATGACAGAAAGGAGGAGGAGAAACGTGTTTCTCGCATTGGCAGGCAGAAACAGGAGGCAGGGCACTGCTCTTTCATCTCTTGGGTGGCGCACGTTCATCACACACCGAGCCTGAAGGAGTGGGAGCAGCTTCAAGTCTCTCTAAGCGGGGATCTCGCCTCTGGCTTCAGTCTTAGCAAGCCGTGTGACCTTGCGTGGGTCACCTAACCTCTCTGGGCTCCAGATTCCCCATGGGGAAGCCTCACGCTCATTAAGCTTCCAGACAGCCCAGAGTGGGAGACTGCAGAGTGGAGAGAAGGAGGTGGTGGCCAGTCCATGCTCTCTGCATGGTCACCGGGCACCCAAGCCATACTGACTCTCTCTGCCCCTCCCACTCCGCAGGGGCACCCCCCAGCCCGGTCACCATGTGTCCAGAACACGGAACTCACAGGGTCCTCCAGAGACTGTGGCCAGGCCTGGTGTTGGCAGACTCTCCTCCCAGAACCCCCACATCCCAAGTGACAAAATGGATGCCATCAGGAATCCCAAGAAGGAGTGTCTAAGGGGTGTGGGGCCAGAGCACAGGTACCCACTGGCTGAGCACCTGCTGCCAAAGCTGACTCAGCTCTCTGAATTTCAGAAGACACTGTACTCTAGGTCAGCCAGCTTGCACCCCCACCGTCCTCCCAATCCTCCTGGCAGAGAGCTCTCCAAATGTGTCACCCCGACCCGAGAGCCTGGCCAGCTTCTGCAGGGTGGGGCCACAGCCAGGGCCAAATAAGGAGCGGGCCCTCCTCAAATTCCCTCCAGCCCCAGCTGAGGCAGAGGAGCTTCCAGGGAGCGGCCCAGCCCCTGAGGTCATCTCACCTCCCCCATGGGGGAGGACCTGGTATATATAGAAAGGGATGCCAGGTGTTAGGGAGTACACATTGGTTATTTTGGTCTTCCTCCCACCATGACCACCCATACCCTCCAAGAGCTCTGGACGGGACCTTTCTCAGAAGGTCACCCCATTGGTAAGTCCCCTATGTAGCTAACCTCCGTCTATCATGCTGTAAGGCAGACTTTTTCCTCTTGTTCTGCTGATGGTTGAGATGGGCCGGAGCCGAGAGCTGCTGTGGGCCCAGTCATGGCTCCCTCAGTGCCCAGCAGGACCCTTTAGTGAAATATCAATTACAGGGATGGCAGTTGTTTGCTGAGCGCTTCCTGTGGGCCAGGCGCGGCTAAGTGAAGGATCTCACTTATGATGTGATTATCAGCCTCTCATAGGTCAGGAGGAGGCCGAGGCAGTTAAACAGCTTGGCCGAGATCCAGCCAAGGGGGAGGAAAAAGCCAGGGCCCAGACCAGCCCCGGCCCCGGGTCTGCAGGTCACCCGCCCCACCTGGGAGGCCTCAGCATTGCATGTCAGGAGGGACCCACTGAGTTCCCCCAAGAGCCCCTCAGCTCTGCTCCCCTCCCCCTCCACTTAGGTACCTGCCCCTCCAGCAGACCCCTCAGAAGCCCAGTGACATCGAGGGAGCACTGATTTGCAGTGACAGATTGAGCAGCTGGAACCCTGCCCACCCATCCTCAGAACTGTCCTGCACTCCCAGCCACCCCACAGCCAAATCGCAGAAAAAAGAGGCTGCCCTCCAGCACAGCCATCAGAGGATCCCCCCGCCCCACCTCCCATTCAGCTCTCCAGGCATGCGGCTGGACGCGTGCCCACTCGAGGCCGCAGCCCCTCTCTCAATGATGGAGGCCAGAGGCCCCTTCCCACTCATGACAGGGCTGGCAGGTAAGAGGCAACATTGCCTTCCTGTCAAGCCCCACAGTCCCCAGAAGCAGGTGGTGATCTAAACACCCCAATTCATGACACAGGTCCTGTGGGGCACCAGGCAGTGGCAGGCACAGGTGGCCCCTGGAGGATGAGTGTCCTGGAGAAGGAAAGGCTGGGACACCCGGGGTTGCCCTCTGCCCAAACCACAGGCCCCAGAGACTCTTCCCTGCTCCAAGCCAGAAGTGGTGAGTTCCGTCTCTGGTGAGTTTCAGCCCTGCCAATCACAGCGTCTCTTTCACCAGGCACTCGGTATCCTTCATCTTTAGTGTCTGTGTGAATAAAGCAAACTTCTGCCTATCTGCCGCCACATCACAAGGCAGTCAGTGGGTCTGAGTGGATCAGGGCTGCATCTGCGGTGCTCCCACTCAAAGCAGCCTGGGTGCCCTGTGGTGCCCACACTGCCCTCCACGAGGCCTTCGAAGGCACCTCGGAGGGAGGCGGGCCCTCTCAGAGTGGCTAAAACTCATCAGAGGGCATCACACCATTAGTGCAGATACCCCACGCATGAAGAGAGCTGGGTTAGGTTCAGCTACAAGCTCCAGAAGGAAGGGCCCAGGGGCAGGGTGGGACTGCAGGAGCCACTGCCCGGGGCAGTCCTCCCAGGTGGCAGCAGCTGAGTGCATTGTTGGTGAGGCGCATGACTTCTCTGCGCAGTACGGGTAAGTTGGTGAGCTGCGCTGCAGGGAATGAGGCTGGCCTTCCATGTGCTCCCCTTTCAACCAGTGGCAGGAGCCTGGGCCACCATGACTCTTCCAGCTCTGGGCTTCTGCAGAGTTTCATTCCTGCCTCATGGGGCCTGTTGGAATCTGTGTGGGCACGGAGTAGGGGGCGTTATTTAACTATGGCACCCAAGTGCCTCCTGGATAAACTGCTGTGCACCCAGAGGGAGAGGCAGGTGCCACTGGGTGGGTGCTGCAGGGTGGTGGGTCCCGATGGGCGGGTGCACAGGCCCCTCCTGAGAACCCGACATGCTGGCCCTGCCAGAAGGACACCAGAAAGGAAGAGGTGGGGGCACAGAGACGCGTGGCTGTGGACAGGCAGAGAGGGTGGGAGGGCGTTCTAGGCAAGCAAAGGCTGAAAGCAAAAATGTGCCCATCGTGAGAGACCCACGGACACGCGGGGGAGGAGGGCCTGGTGGAAAGGGCATGGACGCCAAGCTGGGAGGTAGAGGAAGGAGAAAAATAGGCCTTGATTGACCTGAAGCTAGAGAGACTGTGACGGGCAGAAAAAAGGAAGCAGTGATGGGGGCTGAGAGTGATGGAAATGGAGGCAGAAGAGAGACCCCGAGAGGAGAGGCAGGAAGGGGCAACCCAGGAACAGGTGGAGAAGGGAATGGGGGTCCAGGCAGAGAGGATGGAGGGTGAGGGAGACAAGGCCACTCGCAGTTCTGCTGAGGGGTGCCCACTCTCCTCCCTGGCACACTTGCGCCTCCTGGGAACCCTCTAAGTCCCAGCCATGGCTCCAGGTGTCCCCTGAGCCCAGGACCAAGAGACTGCGCTGCAGCCTTCCCTCTCTAGGGCTGCCAAGCCAACATGCCTTCTCCCGGTCCTGGGTAGTGGCTGGGGGTCCCTGGGAGGCAGGTCCTGCCTAGGGAGGGGGAGGTGTTGGGATGCGCCATCTGTGCCATAGAGGTCACCAAGAAGCTCCCCACTTGTGACAATGGCCCCAGATTGTTGTAGTACAGTGATGCAGGCCCTCCCAACTTGACTTTCTGGGAGACCCCAGGGCATGCAGGAGGCCTGGACGGTCTCACTGTCCTGGGGTCCAGGGCCAGCCACCGGACTAGGAGGTCGGCACATCGAGGCGCAGCACCGCCTGAGCCCAGCGCCCTGGGGAATGGACCCGGCTCTCCCCCGTGCGCTGGGAGGGACGGGTCAGGCGTAAGGATGCGGCCATCTGCTTGCTTCACCCTTTCCACCCTCTGGCTCCTCCTCTGTAAACGACCTCCCCAACATTCCAGACCGTTCGCCAAAGCTTGGAAAACTCTGGACTCACAACGAGGGCTTAAATGCCTAATTAAGCTCATTCTTTGAACCAAGCCATATTTGAATGCATCTGTCAGCCCTCCTCCAGCTCGCCGCCCAGCGGGGTGGGACAGCACTCACAGGATCAGGAGAGGTAGCCCAGCCTGGCAGACAGGCCCCTGTGCCGTCCCCAGCCTTTCCGGGTCCCGATCTGCCCTGGAGTTGGAGGCTGCAATGAGATTCATCTGTAGCTCCTGGGTCTGCAGCGACCCACCCCTTCCCCACACCCCCTTTCCTCCTCTTCCCTGCTACCCTATCCCTGGAGGGCCTGGCGGGCGCCTGCCTTGGCTCCAGCCTCCTCTGGTGCCACACCGGCCAAGCCCAGGCCCTGCCTTACTCCAGAAGCTCCGTGCACCTAAGGCCTGCATCGGTTTCCTCTGTCCGGGACCAGAGGTGAATGCTCCATCGTTCTCAGCACCCTCCATTTGAGCCACTGTGGCAGCCGCTCCACACCAGAGGGGGCAGCCTGCAGGCCAGTGCTCGGAGGAGGGGCCACAGGGAGCCAGGAGACCACAGGAGTGGGTTCTGAGCCTGCCTCTGCGCCTGCCTCCCCGGTTCCGGCATCAGTTCCCCACCCCCTCACCTCTCTGCATCTGGAACAAGAGGATTTGGATGAAGTGTTCCATCGTGTGTACATTAATACCATGTTTTATCTACCGCTTACCTCTTCATGGTCATTCTCAGCAGCATGGATGTTTAGAGAATGTTATGCTAAGTGAAATAAGCCAGGAACAGAAAGACAAATAGGGCATGATCTCACTCATGTGGGAGCTGAAAAAGTCAATCTCAGAAATAGCGAGCTGGGTTAGGTGGCCCACACCTGTGAGGTTGAGGCTGGAGAATCCCTTGAGCCCAGGAGTTCAAGACCAGCCTGGGAAACATAGCGGGACCCTGTCTCTACAAAAAGTGTTTGTTGTTGTTTTTTTTAATTCACTGGTATTGGTGGGATGCATGCCCGTAGCATCAATTACTGGGGAGGCTGAGACGGGAGGATCTCTACAGCCCAGGAGTCGGAGGCTGCAATGAGCCATGATCACACCACTACACTCCAGCCTGGGTGACAAAGCAGGACTCTGTCTCTAACAAAGAAGAAGCAGGAGAGGAAGAGGAAGAAGAAGAAAAAGAAGGAGAAGGAGAAAAATTGGGCGGGGGGAGGAGAAGAAAGGGGCGGGGGAGGGGGAGAAGAAAGGGAAGGGGGAGAAGAAGGTAGAATGGTGATGACTAGAAGCAGGGAAGGGGGAGGATAGCCAGAGATGGCTTAATGGATACAGAATGACAGCTAGACAGGAGGAAGAGGTTCGAGGGCTCTGTAACACTGTAGGATGACTATCATTCACAACGATGTATTGTATATTTCCAAATAGCTGCAAGAGCAAATTTTGAATGTTCCCAACCCAAAGAAATAATAAGCATTTGAGGTGACGGATATGCTAATTACCCTGATTTGATTATTACACATTTCTACATGTATTAAAATATCACTGTACCTAACGAATGTGTAGAATTATTATGTGTCAACTAAAAATAATAATAAAGCAAAAAACAGGATTTGAGGCATGAGTCGGCTCGAGGCCCTCCCTGGGGTGCACCTCCTCCGTGGGCCTGACCGCATACATCAGGGGAAGGCACATTGCTGGGACGGCAGCCCAGAGGTGTCATGTCACCCCCACCTCCACTGCATGCTGTAAGTTCCTCCTCACCACTCACAGGGCCCAGACAGTGCGGCCCACCCACCACAGGTGATGGGACCCCCACCCATCCCTCCAGCCCCCCACCCTGCGCCCCCCTCCCCAGCACCCCTCTGGTCCTGATGCAACAGGCCTTCTACAGACCTGGTGGCCACACTGCTCCTACCCCAGCCCTCACACCCTCCGCCTTCTCTTCCAGAAATACTTGCTTCTTCCTCCCCGATGCCTGACTTCCCCATCCCTCAGGCCTCCCCCAACCCTCAACTGCCCCCCCAAACCCCTGTGTGGCCTCTTCCATTCCTAGCACTTTTCTGTCCTGCTGGCCTGGGAACTCTGCAGCGGCAAGGACCTCAGCTATCCCCCTGATCCTTGAGTTCCCGGCACCTGGGGCCGGGCGAGGCTTGAGCTGAATGTTCTGTTATCACCTGTGGAGTGAATGAGTGGGTGGACTTTATAACCACGGCCACCACCCTTGATCTTTCATGCAGTTCCACAGGCCTCCTGCTGCCCCGAGTGCAAGGGTGCCCCTGCAGCACATCCCTGGGGCAGAGCCAGCACCACCACCCCGCCCTCCACCACCTCCACTCTCTTCCCTGCCTTCCCTGCTGCAAGCATATTCAAATGTTTAAATTCTGTTTGGGGAACAATTACCCTAACATATGGTCTAATTACGTTGTGTCTTCTGATGGAAAAATCCATGGGAAACT
>CAUYQU010054219.1:0-17537 GCA_963574635.1 Cheracebus regulus
TTTCTTTCTCCTTTTCTCTCTTTTTCTAAAATCTCTTCCTCTTTCTTTCTCTTTCATTTTTTTCTTTCTTTTGCAGTTTCTTTCTCCTTTTCTCTCTTTTTCTAAAATCTCTTCCTCTTCCTTTCTCTTTCATAAAAAAAATAAAATAAAATAAATGGTGTTGGGAAAACTGGCTAGCCATGTGCACAAAGCAGAAACTGGACCCCTACCTGACACCTTACACTGAAATCAACTCCAGATGGATTAAAGACTTAAACATAAGACCTAACATCATAAAAACCCTAGAAGAAAATCTAGGCAAAAACATTCAGGACATAGGCACAGGCAAAGACTTCATGACTAAAACACCGAAAGCATTGGCAACAAAAGCCAAAATAGACAAATGGGATCTAATTAAACTCCAGAGCTTCTGTACAGCAAAAGAAACAATCATTAGAGTGAACCAGCAACCAACAGAATGGGAAAAGAATTTTGCAATCTACCCATCTGACAAAGGGCTAATATCCAGAGTCTACAAAGAACTAAAACAGATTTACAAGAAAAAGCAAACAAACCCTCGAAAGTGAGCAAAGGATATGAACAGACACTTTTCAAAAGAAGACATATGTGAGGCCAACAAACCTTGAGTTTTAATACAAAGCCTGAGCACTCTTTGTTCTCACCTCTGTCATCCATTTACTTTTATTTACCTGATGCTAGGAAAGAGTTAGGTCTG
Source organism: Cheracebus regulus (assembly GCA_963574635.1). Lineage (NCBI taxonomy): Eukaryota > Metazoa > Chordata > Mammalia > Primates > Pitheciidae > Cheracebus > Cheracebus regulus. The sequence goes on from CAUYQU010054219.1 coordinate 716, forward strand.
ATGGTTGAAACATGACAAATATCAAAGACTAGGCCCGGGGTGCCACTTCCAGTCTCTTTCTCAACTAACGCTCTGTTTTCGGGGACATTGACAAAGTCTCCCACAATATCTTGGACTAAGTAGTTGTTTAATAAATACATATTGAAGTAAGGCCTTTGTCTCTCCCAAAACTGTATGTGAGAGGCCACGCATGAACCTACCTGCCTCACTCACATGTTAGCATGGACTTGTTTATCTGGTTAACTCACAGAACTCCCCATTTGTTAGAATAGCTGGGCATGGTGGTGGGTGCCTGTAATCTCAGCTACTTGGGAGGCTGAGGCAGGAGAATTGCTTGAACCCGGGAGGCAGAGGTTGCAGTGAGCTGAGATGGTACCACTGCTCTCCAGCCTAGATGACAGTGTGAGGCACCATCTAAAAAAACAAAGAAGAAGAGGTCCCCTTTGATTCTCTGGGACTCCTTAGACCCTGATAGAATGAGTCAAGGGCAGATATCTTTTGAGGGCTGGAGTAGTGGGGAGAGGACAAGCAGGGAGGGAGAAGTAGATCCAAAGAGGCCCTGCCACAGAGAAAGGTGGAAGGGAATGGAGTCAGGAAAAGGGAAGGAAAGCCCTTCAAGAAAGCCTGGGAGACCTCAAAGATAGCCATCGATAATGGAAACAATAATATGACAATTGCCATCAGGCAAAGACTTGGAAGGTAAATCATTTTCTCTCTTGCTCTACAGGGGATGTTTATGGATGGATTTTTCTTTTACTTTTTGGTGTTCAGGCCCAGGAACAGCAGGAAGGGATCCCTGGGCCATTGCCACATGCATCAGTTCAGGGCTGTCATGCTTGGCTTGCTGTCTCTTTAAGTAGAAGAAAATTGGGTAAGGCGGGAGGAAGGGCCTTGCACACCTAACAAGGCAGGGGCCCTTGTCCAGCCAGCTGGGCAGGGACAGGGGAGGTTCGGGGGAGGCCAGGGCAGCGAGGAAGTTCACTGTTATAAAACCAGAGACGTAGGTTGAGCCTGAGCCCTGAGCTGTGGGCCAAGCCCTTTCAACACCACTCTAGCTGGCCTGGGGAAAGGGTTTCATTGCTGGCACCAGCCCAGGTCTGAGCAGTCTGGGATCAAGGTGGGTTCAGGTTATATGGCCTGCTTTCCAGCTCTGGGTCCCTCCCCAGCAGGACTGACTGACCTGCAGGGCTGCAGAGAGTCAGGTCCACCTCCTCCCTGGGGGACAGGGCTACCCTGACCTGTGGCTCCCTGTGCACCTTGTCTTTGTGACCCAGTGTAAGCTACCCTGGGTAGGGCCTCCATCTCTTTTCAGGCCTCTCCAGCAGTTAGCAAGGTGTCTCCTACATAGGTGATCTCAGAACCAGCTTTGCGGTCACACAGACGTGGGTGCAAATTTTACCTCCTCCTCGAATCAGCTATGTAGCCATAAGCCGGAGGAATTCTCTGAGCCTCAGTTTTCTATCCTATAAATTGGTGATAAATGCTTCTTAGAGCAGTTGTGAGGACTGAATGAAGTAATGCATATGACATGCTTGCAGCCCAGTGCCAGACATACACACGATGGCCACTAAGCCTGGAAACGGGTCTTATCACTTTGTCAAATATTGTAATGTCATATTAATGAATCCCTTATCATGATTTTGCCTGTGTTTGCAGAATCAGTGGCCACTCCATTGAAAGCCCTCAATCCATGATCATCCATCCATTCACAGTGGTAACCAGGGACAGCAGGTGTCTGTTATGTATACAATATTTTTTTTGGTGCCATAAAGAAAAATTAGTACTAAGACAAAGGATCTCTCAGCAAAGCAATTCTTTTTTTTACTTCCTGTAGAAAGGGTACTCCCACTAGCAATCTTGCCACGAGAGTACAATGAATAAAGGAAAACACACAAATTTATTCCTTACACATTTGGGGTCGTCCTTATTGCTGTGTCTGATCTCTGTTGGCTGTAGCAAGACCTCGCAATGTAAACTAAACCCCAACTGGCTAACAACTTAAAACTTTTCTAAACAGGTAAAAGTAATGGAGCACGTCCAGCACAGATATCTTGGTTAAAGTACAAGGACATAAAATGTACTACGTGCCTATAAGCATGGCATGGTTTAACAGCTACATAGAATAGGGCTTAACAAAGTTATTAGCACACTTATTCTTTAACAAGGAAGGACACTTTAAAAAGGATCTTTTCTACTTCCCACAGTGTCTAAGCACTTGCTGCCTTCCCGGGTCCAGATTTTCCTTTGTTGTTTCTCCTCCAGGATACCCCAACCTCCCCCTACTTTTTGGAAGGGCTGCCTTCCAGGTCTGTTTCTTACGAAAGGGAAGGTGCTCAGAGGCTAAGGCTGGGCCGTGGGGATGTCCCAGGGTAAAGTCAGTTCAGGGCATCAGCTGTTCTGTAGGGGTTGGGCACAAGCCTTCCTTAGAGACCAACAAAGCATGTGGTACTGACACGCCACCGCCTTCAATTGAATCTAACTGCTGTTTGCCTGCCACACGCGGAGATTTTAAATATTCAGGAGGATCAGAATAGTGGGCAGGTTTTGACTGATTGCTAAATCATCATTCCATACACAGTTTTTGAGCACCTACCATGCTCAGGATAGTATGTGACAGGGGGTTGCACAGGCACAGAGGTCTAAGAGATGGTCCCTGTCCACAGGGGGCAATGTCTGTTTGGGGAGAAGAAATAGGATAGGAGAAATAGACAAGTTAGGAGAAATAGATTTGAAATTTAGGGGGGTGGGGAGAAATACACAGGATAGGAGAAATAGATTTAAAATTGTGGGGTGGGGGGGAAAAATAGGTTAGGAGAAATAGATGAGATAGGATAAATTGATTTGAAATTTGGGGTGGGGGTGTGGAGAAATAGACAGGAGAAAGTGCCCAGGATAGCACAAGCTGGAGAAGCTCTCAGGGAGAAAGACCACCCAGACCTGAGCGTTTAATGGAAGTTGCCCAGGGGAGGTACCCAAGTTGACTTAACTGTTTGTTCTTTCATGGAAACATCACACTTAGGCTAATTTGAGAGGATACTGGTGGTGGTGGTGGTGGAGTGTCAGTAATCTGTGACACTCCTCATTTTGGCTTCTAGAGCTGGCAAACTTTTTCTATAAAGGTCTAGATAGTAACTATGGCCTTTCCCTGTCCTCCTCCTCCTCCTTTTTACAACCCTTTAAAAATGTAACAACCAAAATAAATAAATAAATTTAAAAAATATACAACCACTCTTAGCTCAGTGGCCATGTAAAAGCAGACCGAGGGCTGGATTTGGGATACAGCAGCAGTTTTCTGACCACTGTTCTAGAGGATTATCAGAAGCCTGGTATCATTATTATTAACAATAAGAATAACTTAGCCCCGAGTTTAGTGTGCAGGCACTAAGCTATACACTTTACCTACATTATCATATATACTTCTCATAACAACCCAGTGAATGAGGTACGGTTATTATACCTTTTCTAGGTGAGCAATTAAGGCACAGAGAGGTTAAGTAACTTTCTCAAGGGCACTCAGCGAGGAAGCGGTGGAGGCTGAATTTGAATCCAGGTCTATGTGATGGAAGCACCCACTTTCTTAGCCTGCATCATGCCAACCTCAGCACACCATGTGGCAGCACAAGGAGGCTGTGACAATGCTTTTCATTCTAGTGGCTCCAGGGAACATCCATGTCACTAACAGAAAAATGCAGAGCTGGAAAAATGCAGGAGAAGTAGAATTGGGTAGAAGGTTGAAAGGCACACAATCTGGCTTTCTAGAGGTTTCCCCATACTCTAGGTATTGCTACTGATGTAAAGAGGCTCTAGAAGCAGAGAGCATTGTAGCAAGTAGCATTGATTGCAAAGATGATCTTCGTTTGATTGTCTTTGAAATGAGGATACAGTAGCCTTACCTGTCCCCACTACCCATCTCTCAGCTCGGCTATGATAGCGGACTCTTTTGTGAGGACTCTTAGTAGCTTCCAGGGGAACTAATTAAAGGTGAGTCTAGATTTATTCATTCATTCCGCATACACACGGCTCCATTCCAACAAGGATCTGATATGTGTAAGAGACTGCATGTGATTATTCTTTCTCCAACAAGAGTGGGAAAATAGCTACCAACTCTGAGAACATACTTTAAAAAAAATTTTTTTTATTATTTTCAAATTCAGAGAGGAAATTAAAAAGCAGAGAAGAAAATAAATGCATTTATTACTTCCCAGAATGAATTACTTAGTAATTTTTAAAAAACCCAATAAACTAAAACACTCACATGAAAGGAAGGGGTAATTTTGGGTTGTTTTCCCAAAGACAGGCCCTTCCTGGGTACACAGGACCCAGCTGTTGCCCATCAAGGATGACATAGAGGGGCCGGACATATGGCTCACGCCTATAATCCCATTGCTTTGGGAGGCCGAGGCAGGAAGATCACCAGCAGTTTGAGGGTTACTCAAGCTAGCCCAACTGAGGGGCACTCACCTTCTGTTCTACAGACCCTTGGGCAGCCCTGAGACTCAGAGGGTGGAGTGGTCAAAACTGTTTTCATAACAATACCGTGCGTGTTGACACTTGCACTGCAATGATGCAGAAGCAGAAGGGGAGTATAAAACGGCTGGCGCCTTAGCATCAATCAAAGCTGGCTATCCAAGTTAATAGCTGTCTTGTTCTTCTCCACTGCTATGCACTCACAAGGAAAAAAAAGGGCAATATCGGTAAAGAATGTCCTTGATGAAATGATAATTGTATGGAATGTCAGCCCTGTAGCAGGAGTCTTGTCACCACCATGTGACAGAAGGGACAGATGCAGAAAGCACGTCTGTGCACGGGGAGTTGCAGCGGTGCTCTGGAGCAAAAGCACGCATGTGATTGTTCAAGGTGTGAAAAGCGAACTAGCCGCTTCTCTTTGAAACACCACTTTTAATCAAAAGAATGACTGACTTACAAACTCGGTTCTCTAGACCTGGATTTGGCAGACAATTTCCTGAATATGGGTGAACTAGATGTCTGCTGCCATTGGCCAGAATGGAGTAACAAGAACTGATTACCCTCTCACCTTAAAGAACTAAGAAAAAAAAAAAAGCCAGATAAAATATTGAAAATAACAGGCTCAGGACAGTGAACTCTGAGAAGGGACACAAACCAGGCATCCCAGCTTGCGGTCTGGAGAGTGTGCAGGCCGCAGTGCAGTGGGGGCAGAATCCAAACAGAGCTGGGGGCTCCCTGAATTGAGAAAACAGTGTTGGGAATTCAGGGAGGTCAAGGTGGCTAGAATTTCCAGGCCAGAGCACTGGAGGGGAGAGAGCTGCCCAGGGTAGGAGAAAGATTGCTCTGGAAACCTGCAGAGGAGAGCTCTAAACACTGAGCTAAGCACCGAGCATGTGCAGAATTCACTGTTCCTTGTAATAGATGGAAGGCAGCAGTGCCTGTACGTAGATCAGGTTTGGAGGGATGCTTAGGGCCACATGACTCTCTATGGGTTTTCGTCTTTTATACTCAAAACTATCACCCTTCAGAGCCAAATTAACCAACTGGGCTGTGGCTCAGCAAAGGGAAGCTCGAGGGGAGAGAACTCATGGGTTAGGGGTTCTTTTTGCCAGCAGCTTACGTTCTAAAGCAGTGCCATTGGCAGAAGCATCCTGAGAACCACACTGGGCTGCCCTCACCTGGAGCCCGGGGCTGGAGCAATGACACATACGCTGTACAGTCTCTCACTTTAAGTCCTGGAAGTTGCCTTAGATACATCCTTCTATATAATGGGTTTTTGTACAATATATGGTATACTTTTTTTTATATATTTTTTTCAGAGGGCCCCCAAATTAGTAAGTTTCAGGGTTCACAAAAATCGGATCCTCCTCCGGTATGGAGGTTTCCCACACCTACATCTCTGTTGTAACGCAAGAAGTCCCACTAAGAAAGCAGCCATTTTTCCTTCCTTCATTCACCCGTGTCACACAGGTGCTGTGAGGGCTCGCCACGTGCCAGCCCGGCCAGCTCTGGAATGCAGGGGTGAACACCACACCACAGCTGCAGCCCCAGCTGATGGGGACCAAGGGAGGGGAGGAGTCACCCACACAGCGACTCAACTGAACGGGTGGTAGGTGCATCAAGGGAGGGGATGGGCTCTGTAAGCAAGGAGAGTTGGGGCCCCAACTCCTGGAGAAGCAACCTTGAGGGCAGCTGTGAACAGGGCCAGGGGCTGGCCAGGCAGAGGGCGGAGGGCGGCTGCCGGGAGGGCTGACTTCCAGGCAGAAGGGGAAAGCAGCCGCATGCAGGGCTGGGACTCGATGGCCGTGGCACAGTTTCAGCCCAAATCATAGGCTCTTTTTATGATTCTTTGTAATTCTGCTTACATCAAAGTCAAAATTGCCTGCATCTGGACAGCGAATCTCTCCAGGCCAATTACAGACACTGTTTCTGGAGCTAACCACTTCCTCCCTGCAACACCAGCCCTGCAGGCTTGGCCAGAGCTGGTCCTGATAGGAAAGCCAGAGCGGTGAGGGACAGGAGTGTGAGCTGATGGAGGGACAGCTGCAGAGGTCATTGGTGGGACCACACCCCCAAAGGGGCATCAGGAATCTGGCCTTGCCAGGGAATGTTGGCGCCCAGAGTACATTGCTCCTAAGCCTCTGCTTAGATGTCTGATAGGTGTGAGTGTACTCCCCACGCCAGGTCAGAACTGCCCGCAAAGCCATTTTCTAGGAGGAGGCAGCTGCCCACAAAACCTCCAGCAGCTTCCAGGGCCTGAAATGCCCACTGTGAGAGTTATGCCTTAAAGAGACATGTCCTGTGCTATTCGGTTAGGCTAAAGCACGGTTCTCTGGGATCAGCAGATGGAAGGACTGATGTGGGAGGAGGTGGTGAGATCCTGCACTTAGTGAACACCTGCCAGTCTTGTGCCAGGCCTTGTGGCACTGGGCGTTTGCAGCTACGTCATCAGTGCAGTCCTCCTGTGCACCCTGGCGGTAGATAATCTTGTCTCAGATAAATCGAGGCCTCGTGGTTTGCGCTTTAGCTTTCATTCACAAGGTGTTGCATTCAAAAGTAACAACAGAGCTACATCCGAACATAATTGAAAAGCAATTAAAATAGTTTCTTTTGTCTCTTGAAAAACATCTAAGGGGATTATTTATCCATCAAGCATAGCAAAATGTTTAGAGTTCTGTGCCACCATGTAGCTGCTCCCACTCCCCACATCAGAATCGGGCAGCTGCTCCAAGATCTGTCATTGCCCCTCTCAAAATCCCCCTACACTCTCAGGGAACTTCTCTTCCCTCTCCTCCCTCCCCTTTCTCTTTCTGGGTAGCTCTTTGCTCTTCCCAGTGGCGATCTATGTAGCTTTCCCCATTCTGCTCAATCCTGCAGGCACAGTCCCCAACCTAGGAGAACCCAGAAGCTCTCATCAAAGGCTTCTGACCCCAGAGCTCCATGTTTGTTTTGTGAAGGCTTTGACGTTTGTGAGGAGGAAAGAGGAGAACGCCAGGGTCTTGTAAAACCGGAGTCATCATGAGGCTGGTATGTCCAGCACCCGCTGGGGTCTGGCCCTTGGGCCCACTTCAGACCTGCAGGCTGAGTGACTGAGGGAAGGGAGGGGATAGAACCCTCCACCTGGGGAGGGGAGGCCGAGAGCCGCAGGGGCAGCCTTCCAGGTGTGCATCGAGGTATGCAGGCTGACTGCAGTCTGCAGGAGACAAATGTCCCACCTCTGTGAGTCTCTGCTGAGAGACTCAAGGGCATCAGTCAAGATAAAAAAGGAGTCCTTGGTCAGAAAACTCAAGTAATTGATTCTTTCTCTACTGGGAATAAGAAGAAACAGCTTGTGACCTTCCATGACCTACAGACAGCAAGAGGGGGCAGCTGCCACTCGGTGTGGACTCCCTTCCTTCCTGCTGTGCTTGCCTTGCTTCCTCTCCCTCTTCCCCTCAATCTCAGAAACTTTCTTTTTTTTTCTTTTACTTTTTTTTTTTTATTGAGATGGTGTCATACTCTGTTGCCCAGGCTAGAGTGCAGTGGCATGATCTCAGCTCCCTGCAACCTCCACCTCCCAGATTCAAGCAATTCTCCTGCCCCAGCCTCCCAAGTAGCTGGAATTACAGGCACCCACCACCACACCTGGCTAATTTTTTGTATTTTTAGTAGAGACGGGGTTTCTTCATGTTGGCCAGGCTGGTCTCGAACTCCTGGCCTCAAGTGATCCACCCACCTTGGCCTCCCAAAGTGCTCGGATTACAGGTGTGAGCCACCGTGCCCAGCCCCTTCCTTCCATCTTTTTTTACTCTTATCACCAAGAGGACTGGGCTTTTTAAAAAAAACTTGATCTCATTGTCAGTGTCTGTGCACAAGACTCACCTGGGGAACTTTTATAAAAAGGATCTCCCCTCTTTCCAGACCAATTAAATCAGAAACTCTGTGGTATTTGGGGTATCAGCAATTTTTAAAAAGCTCCCTCCAGGAAATCCTAAGAGGAAACCGGGATTGAGAAACCAGAGACTCAGAGACTGTTGGAACTGGGAGGCATCTTAGGGCTTGCCAGGAGTCCCAGGCCCCTGAGGCACACTTGCAGAGCTGGGACCATGCCCCTGCACTGGGTTTGCTGCCTTGCTCAGCAATGGAGGCCTCTGTGGCCTGGGCAGGAGCTGCAGGGCCTTTGAAGGTCAAGTTAATCTGGCAGTTTTACGAGTGCCCCCCCCCACTCCCCCCCCGCCGTCTCCAGTACCCCACTTTCTTCTGAAGGCCAGAGGCACCCTCTGAGAAGTGAGCAGAGGGGCCCGAGGGTCTGGGCTTGCCCACCACAGCTCCAGCTTTTACAAAGAGCAGTACTGCTGCTCTAAGCCAGGTTCCCAAACCTGGGGCATTTTTGGCAAGTTATTAATCCCTATTAAGCAAGCCATTAATCTCAATTAACTTGATTGCTTAATTAGGCAGTGCAAAACAAAAAACAAAAAAAAGGACGTCCACAGAAATTGCTCATGGGGCACCAACAGGCTGTGTGGTCTTTGAGAATGGACAGGAGTCAAGTTCTCTGTTAGCCCTTTTGCCAAGACCTACGTGGAGTATAGCATTTCACATCACTACACTGGGGGTTGATGAAGGGGCTGTTCCAGTTACAGGGCTATGTAGATGAGCAGTTTTCAAAGACTTGGAGAAAAAAATAGATTCAAACTTAAAACCATACTAAAACAGTCTATAATTTCTCTTTGCTACAAATTGCATTTCAGACTTGTGCCCTGTCATTAGCATGACACTATGAAGGTTGATTGGAATCACACAGCACTGTAAATGGTAATAACAGGCACTCAATAAAAAATTACTAAGTAAATACAAATGTTTCTAAGATTCTGAGCTGGGCTATCAATGAATTCACTTTGATTGCTTTATACTAATACATGTTCGTTGGCCAGGCACGGTGGCTCATGTCCGTCATCATAGTGCTTTGGGAGGCCAAGGTAGGTGGATCACTTGAGCCCAGGAGTTCAAGACCAGCCTGGGAAGCATGGGAAAACATTGTCTCTACAAAAAATACAAAAATTAGCTGGGTGTGGTAGCGCACACCGACTCAGGAGGCTGAGGTGGGAGGGTCACTTGAGCCAGGAAGGTCGAGGCTGCAGTGAGCTGCGACTGCGCCACTGCACTGAGCTTGGGCCACAGCCTGAGACCCTGTCTCAACAGCAACAACGTATGTTAATTGTAGCAAATTTGAAAGTTGTGGGAAAACACAGGAAAGTCAAACTGAGATCACCACTGTGAACAGTTTTGTGTTGGGGTTTCTAGTTCTGTTTTTTCATGTACGTATGCATAGCTTTCAGAGGTAAAATCTCTGCTATGCATAAGTGGGGCTGGGGCAGATGGCCTGCCTGAGTTTTAGGCCCCCATGCTGGATTCTGTTGGGGGCCTGCCTGGATCCTCTGTACCCCCAGGGTACCAACCCCCCAGCTGCTGTGAGTGTTGCATGCTGATGGCTCACGGTTGTTTACTTCTCTGGAGGCTTGCCCTTTACCAAATGGGAGCTGCCAACCCTGAAAATGCCTTGAGGTTAACCAGGGAGGGCAATGTCCTTCTCCCAGGGGCAGCTCACAGCTAATGACTGCCTGATGCTGAAGCAAAAGCCTAGCTTTGTTGCCTCAGCTGACACTGCAATGGCTTTGTGGTGTCACTTATGTCCCAGAGCAACCTGTGGGTTGGGCTGATACTGGATTTTAGCTGAAGCCAGCTCTTCGCTTAGCTTCCTTTCTACCTTCTCCTACTTCCTCGACTATCCTACTGGTTTCTCTAGGGCCATGTCTATAGGAATTGCTGGCTTAGCTCTGCTTCTGGAGCACCTGACCTCTGGCAGCTCCTTTCAGCTCTAGCCCTTTAGTACCAAAGCGTGAGACTTGCTCTTCAAAGCAGCCTCAGCGTCACCTGGGATCTTGTTAGAAGTGCAGAATGTCCAGCCTCAAATCAGACCTACTGAGTCTGCATCTGCATTTTAACAAGACCACAGGGAGATTCATATGCACATTAAAGATTGACAGGACTATCCTGGATAACATGTTATAGGAGAAAGTGAGGCAAGGCAGGAGGGGAACATGGTTCTTCTTTGGCCTAATCTCCACTGGAGCCCAGGGAGGGTGAATGAAGAGGGAAGACTATGTTAGGAAATCTGAGGATTTGAGCTGCATCACTGAAGGCAGGGTGAAGAACAGCTTTGCAGAAGAAACACATGAGAAGCTGACAAAAACGAAGGATTCATTCTAGGCAAGGAGGAGGAGTGGTTCCTGGTTCCCCCATGTCATATGAGGGTTCTGATTCCTTACCTTCTGCCAATTCAAGGGTGGGCCTGGGATGAGTCTCCCAGCTCTCTGGGTTTTCTGTCCTTCCATATATAACATAGGATTTAGACAAGTTGATTTCAAAAATGCCCTACAGATTATACCCTGTATAGGTCTAAGAAGAAACCAACAGCAAAAATGGCCCCTATAACTACAGTCACAAACCTTAGGCAAAGATGACAGACACAATGATTGACAGAGGCAGTTGCTGGGATAATGGAACCCATAGCCCCAAATTTACCGCCTGTGCATAAATTCTATTTCATTGCATCAAAGCTTTTCTTCAAAAAAAAGAAGGAAAGAAGGAAGCAAGGAGGGAGAGAGGGAGAGAGGGAGGGAGGGAGGGAGGGAGGAAATAAGGAAGAAAGGAAGGTGTAAAAGTTTACCTAACTAGCTTGTTTACTCATGTAGTACTAAAACTAATCTTTGATCCAAATAGCTCTCTCAAGAAAAAGTCAACCAAAGATATTACCCTCTAATAGTATTTACTTTAAGCATAAAAATTTGTTCTTTAATCTCTTCATTCTAGTAGTGTTAACCCAAGCCTTTGTCAATTAAACTTTACTAAATAAATGCAAGTCTCACTAGCTAGTAGAGGCCGACAGTTGCAACTGTTTACAGCACTCTCCAAAGAGTCTGTAAGCAGTCACAAACCCTCAGCCAAACTAGCAAAGCATAATATCTGTGTGTCATTGTACTTTATTCATCTGTTACCAAGTCGAGGTCTGCAGAACAGACCCCTGCAAATAAAAACTCCAACAGGAAGGAAGGAAGGAAAGAAAGGAAGGAAGGGAGGGAGGGTTGAAATCACAGAGTGAATGCTCTCTTAGAGGTACATGCAGGGACCAAGGGACACAACGGAGTGAGCAGCAATTCTTCCAGCTGTGGGATCACATGACATAGACAGAATGGGCCTGACATTGAAGAATGCTCACTGTCACGTCATTGCTTCCTGCACAGCAATGTGCCTCCCATAGCTTGCACAGAGGTTGGAGGTCAGCACCATACCATGGAACCACATCTGCCTAGTCAAATTCCAGATGCTAAATGAAGAGGGTTGTTTCTGGACAAACTTGGGCTAGTGAGGCTGTCATCCTTCTTAGTCACCTTCCTTCCTTTGGAATTTCCCCTCCTGGCCTCAGAGCTGCTTAGGAACCCCTCAGGGTGGTGCCTGATCAAGGCTGAACTCCTATAGACAGTGGCTTATGTTCCAGAACTTTCCCAACCTTTTTCTTTCCATCAAACATTTAAGTCAGTATCCTCTCCTGTGCCACCTAATCCGGAGCTAGTGGTTACATGTGGCTGTTTATGTTTTAAATATCAATTAATCAAAATTAAGCAAAAATTCAGTTTCCCAGTCATACAAGCCACATGTCAAGTGCTCAATGCTGTATATCATTAGTGGCCACCATATTGGACTGCATAGATAAAGAACAGTTCCATCATCACAGAGAGTTCAATTGGACAACGCTTGTCTGTCTCACTCCTATGCTTTATTCACCTGGCAATACATCTGTCCAGTACATGGCATGCAGGAGGGGGAATATTCAGAACGCCTCCAGGTTCTGCCTCTGTGTCTGCTCCTCTGGCAAGCCCTCCTTTTCACTCTTCTTTCAGATCCTACCTGCTGTTCTCTGAACGTTCTGCCTCTGTGGATCTCAGTGCCCCTGCCCTCCGGGTCCCTATCACCACAGATAACTGAGCTGTCTACCTTCCACCACTCTGCCAAAATCCCAATGTGGCCTCAGACTTGCCTGCAGAGCAGCTTCATGGTCATTGCTTATATTAATTAAAATATTAGGTTGGTACAAAAACAATTTTTCAAAACATTTAATTCAAGGTGAGGGTTTAAAACCATCAGGGCATGGGGTCCCTCAACCATCTTCTGCTTGCCCTTCTTACATCCCAAGTACGGCAAGGAGACCTCAGAGTCTTGAAGTTGAGAGCTAGCTAAGTGCATGAGATAAGATTCCTGTTTCCCTGCCTTTTACCTGGCCAATGGCATACCTCTTTTAGGTCCAGCCTAATTACCTGGAAGAACAATAGTTGTCACTATTTTTTTTTTTTTTTGGAGACAGAGTCTCAGTCCGTCACTCAGGCTGGAGTGCAGTGGCACCATCTCGGCTCACTGCAACCTCTGTTTCCAGGGTTCAAGCAATTCACCTGCCTCAGCCTCCAAGTAGCTGGGATTACAGGCATGTGTCACCTTGCCTGGCTAATTTTTATATTTTTGGTAGAGATGGGTTTTCACCATGTTGGCCAGGCTGGTCTCAAACTCCTGACCTCAGGTGATATGCCCGCTTTGGCCTCCCAAAATGCTAGGATTATAGGCGTGATCCCACATCTGACTAGTTGTCGCTATTGAACATCATATATGGAACAATTGCACACATCATCTCATTTAAGATAATTGAAATATTTCATTCAGTTTGGTATTGGGATGGTTTCTTTCACAGATAATTCCTGTGCTCTCCATTGGGATTAATTTAGTTATTATGGCAGGGATGGAGGAAGGAAGCAAACCCAGCTCCAGGCCTGTGCAGATGCTTCCTCCTTTAATCCTTACAGAAGCCCTGAGTGTAAATCAGGCAGCTTTGCCCACATGAGTGTTCCCATCTCCAGGTTAGCACTGTCACCTGGCTCCCTGGATGGCAGTGAAGTAACAATAAAGAATAGTTATAATAGTGATGTTTCACAGCTGCTTACCACTTGATGCTTTTCTATAATTATGAACTATTTTAAACATATACCAAAAAAAAAACCAACACATTGCTACTCACTACCCAGATTGAACAGATGTTAACATCTACTATATTAGTTTTAGATTTAAAAAATTATCGAGATAGCTGTAGTGTCCTTTGTGTTCTTCCCGGATTCCATCCCCCTTCCTCCTCCTCAGAGGTATGAATTATTCTAACTGGGTGTGTATGTTTTTCTTCTGAGTTTAGGACTTTACTGGTATGTGTGTATTCAATAAGCAATTCGTAGTATTTTCATGTGCTTAAAATTTACATAAATACTGATATGATTTGGCTGTTTCCACCCAAATTTCACCTTGAATTGTAATAGTCCCCACATGTCAAGGGTGGGACCAGGTGGAGGGAATTGGATCATGGTGATCTGCCTGTCTCGGCCTCCCAAAGTGCTGGGATTATAGGTGTGAGCCACCATGCCCAGCCATCATGATTTCTTCATTCTTTCTCCTGCTGATGGATATTTTAGTTGCTCCCAATTTTTCATGGTTACAAAACAATGCAGCAGTAAGTGTCCTGGTGTGCCTCTGCAGGCACATGCTCAGGAGTCCTGGGCTGTAATTTCACTGTTCACATATGATTCCACGTGGTCTCATGTTTAATCCTCCTAAAGCCCCAGTGCATTTCATTGACTAGGCGTAATCGTCCTGCTGTGGACATGAGGTGCCTCACAGATGTTACAACTCACCCAAGGCAAGTCAGCCAGCTTAATGAGGTGCTAACATGTATTCCTTAGTCCAACATCAGCGAATATGGTTCAAGTGATGGCTCTGGAACTTTCTGTTTGTGCCATTTGAGGCAAGTTACTTAGACTTGCCAAGCCTTAGTTTCCCGTAGCACTAGGAATTATACCATTTTTTTTGTAGTGTTGTTGTAAAGATTAAATCAATGTGTATGAAAAGCATCCAGCCCAGTTTCTAGCATGTGGCAAGTGTAGAATCCATGTTACTTAAAACTAAGAATGATAAATGTTCAGAAATATTTTTAATAAAAATAATGGATTATATGGCCATTTAATTCCCCAAATGTGACACTGTTTCTCCAATTTCCCCCCACTATTCTGAAACAAGCATAACTGTGTATAACTAGCTCCTCAGAATTGTATAGTATGCCAGCCTCTGTGACTGATGAATGTGAAGTATGAACAAAGGCCACTAGGGCAGAAGCGAGCTGACTCTTTCTAAGAACATGCATTTTGATAAATAATATTCGCATGCCAAAGAAGGACTTTGCATGTCACTGGAACACAAACACATCAACATAGTAAAAAAATCTTACCTAGTTCTTTCCCTTACCATCTGCGAGCTTCTCCTTGGAGTTTGGCTTTCCTCATCTGCATAGCAAATAGATCTCTAGAGAATCTCTGTTCAAGTATATGCAAGTATACTTGCATGTATAAAATGCCCCATGGGCACTTAAATAAATATAGATCATTCAAACTAATTTTATTCCATGACACTTGCCCCCAAGTTTCTTGTTCTGATTTTGTTTAAATATGTTAAGATACTTTCAAGTAAGGCTTGGGTTTCCTACTTTCCTGAAGTGTGCTGGAGTGGGGGTAAACGTGTAATAACAATAGAGAGAGGTCAGATTTCAGAATTAGACAGCTCGGGTTTCCTATATACAAGCTGTGGGGCCATGGGCAAACTACACCACCTCTCTGAGCTTACTACCTCGACTGACAAATGAGTGCAGAAATACCTGCTTCATGAGGCTGTGGCAGATTCGATGAGGTCCTGTGCACAAAACACAAGCTCTACAAATATTAACCTCCCTCTTCTTCTTCCTCTCCAGCTAAACTTAAGGCTACTGCCCTCTGTGCCAAAAATCAAGGTGGCAAATTCTTTTCTTCTCCCTCCAAAGTCTTTGGATGTAGCAGCTTGTCATTTCTCCTTTACCACCAACACTTGGAAAAAGAAGGCGGTATCATTGGCAGTATTCTTTCTTTCCCGACTGTGCCAGTTTCTCTGCAAACCATCAGCCCTTTATTTTGTGGCTGAGCTTTATAATTTACCAATTGATGTGGGTGTTTACCATCCTTGAAAACAGCCCAGGGATGTTTTTCTCTGGGGGTTTATCAAAACTGCTGAATTTGAACTCTTTTTGCCAAAGCCCGTTCTATAGGATTTGGAGTAGGTTTGTGGGTTGGCAGATGCTATCCTCGCAGGAGACATCAGGCCATCAAATGAGGGCTCCACTGAATATGCCAGCGTGACGTGCCCATGCACCACAAGAGGGGACACCCAGCAGAGACTGACAGGTCAGGCACAACACAGCCCCTCCCCGTTCCCTCAGGTAACTCTGCGGCAGACGCAGTGGAGCCCTTGGTAATCAATCAAGGTGTCAATCCACATGGCCTGTGATGGAGGGATGGGGGTATAGGAGGGTGGGTGGGTACTGAAGTTCCCACAGCTATCTCCCATGCATGGTTAATGCATGAGGTGACATTCAATAACCTCCCAGCGCAGTGGTTGGGAGCAGAAGAGCAGCTAACTGCACACCTAATTACATCCCTACCCACACTGCTGGAGTCCGGCTGTAGCTGGACAATGGCCTTGGACTGCTTCCCAGCACATTATTTCTGACAGGGGCCAGAGGAGATTTCCCAGGGACTGGATGCAATTGGTTGGCATTCTTCCCTCATGCAGGAGGACACAGCAGCAGGGCTGCTGGGCTTCCGTCTCATATTGAGTGATGGCACAGGCGGTATCACTTTCAACCCTGTAAGACGCTGGAAATGGCTGGTGTACGGGAGGGATATCAGGCATGAGTAACTGGGCCAGGATAAGAACAAGATTGGCAGGAGCACTCTTATTAGGCCAAGGCTGGGGACAAGAACCCAGGGAAGGCAGAGAGGCAGAAGCCATGTCAGGCAGAGAAGCATTTCACAAAGTAATATGCTAACAAGGGTTGGTTGCAATGACTGCCTTTGAATAGGGTACCTCTCTTGGTCCTGCCTGGAGGCTGTCCACCATCCAAGCAGCCATCCATCCATTGCTCCTGGTTTGCAAGGGACCCAGCTAACTCCTCTCCTCCAGCCCTGGAGATCTCTATACCCACCTGGGGGCGAGGGCAGGAACAGTTTCGTGGCATCAGGGAAGGTGGGAACTGGAATGAATGACCCATCTCTGGGTTCCTGAGAGGCCGGCACGTCTGCCGGGGACTCTTGGCCAGCAAGAGGGTCCCAACCTGAATAGGGGAGTGCGCAGAAAAAAGAGAAGACAGACAAGCGGGGTCTGGAGGACTGAGTAAGCAATGCTTAAACAGCAATGCTTAAAC
>CAUYQU010054220.1:0-12210 GCA_963574635.1 Cheracebus regulus
CCGTGCGCCCCGTGTTTAATTTTTTATCCGGCCCCACCCCCCCCACTTACTGGGTTTTCCGGTGCCCGCCCCCAAAATTTTGTAATTTTTTTTTTTTTTTTTTTTTTTTTTTTTTTTTTTTTTTTTTTTTAGTAGAGATGGGGTTTCACTACATTGACCAGGTTGGTCTCAAACTCCTGACCTTGTGATCCACCCTCCTCGGCCTCCCAAAGTTCTAGGATTACAGGCGTGAGCCACTATACCCAGCAAAGTTTTCTAGAGAAAATATAATTGGATGGTGACCATATGTTTTGTTTCTGCTTTCCACCAATCCTTTGTTATAGGAACATTGATTTCACATTATTTTCCTAATCAATATCTATCAAAACAGACTTAATTGAAATACTTCCTACCTTATCTTATTCAGGTCTAAATTTTATCATGTCTTGGAGACCAACATAACTGCACCTTTTCCATGAAGACTCTTCAGTGGTCTTTTATGCAGCCTGTAGCTATTGTTTACTGCTCTCACCTATCTGATCCTCAGAACCTGCTGCCTTATAACAGCATCTTCTTATTTGCATGTTCTTTCTGTGCCTGTCAAATAAGAATGCTTCAAAGACAGACAGAAATACTCAACCAAGAATTGTTGCTACTGGAGATTCAATTTTTTTCAAAAGATTCACAATATTTTTGTTTTTGTTTTTAATACATTCCTTTCTTTGGATCATGACAGTTGTAATTTTAGAAATCATTTTTATAGAGATATAAAAAAGATGAATCTGACACACAGGGGCAGGGCCAAGATGGCTGAGAAGAAGCATTTCAAGTCTCCCATCAAAATAAAACATAACTGGCAACCAAAATATCTAAGTTCTCTCATCAAAATTGACTAAAAGACTCGTGTGACTCACAGAGAGAAAGCAAAACAGTGTGGTATGGTGATCCACCTGAGAGCCACAAGTGGGAGGGGAACTCCCTACCCCTAGCCAAGGGAGGCAGTCAGTGAGCATGCTACTCAGCAGGGGAAGCTGTACTTTTTCCATAGAACTATGCAACTCATGGATCAGAAGATCCCACCTGTGAACCCACACCGCTGTGTTCTAGCGTCCCAACCCAGGAGCGTACAGATTCTTACAACTTGTCAGCTAGAATCTGCTTAAGCCTACCTAACTCCCAAAGGGAGGAGTGACCAGCACCTACTGCGGCTGCCTGCTCTAAGCCATTTGAACTCCTTGGGGAGAGGCAGCAGGCAGCACTGGGACCTATAATGGCCTAACACACTAAGCTCTCTGGGTAGGGCAGCACCCATTTCTATAGCTGCAGCTTGCACTTTGCTCCTGCTGGAGCCAGGGAAGTTGGATGGCTTGGTCCCAAGACTTGTCCCCACAGCCCTACATACTTGCTATGTTAGGCAGTGGCCAGAGTGCCTCTTCAGGTCGAACCCTGACCTGTCCTTCCTCAGTGGGTGGGGCTTCCCTGCAAAACCTCCAGTAACCCCAGCCAGAGGCTCAGGGACAGAATTCAGATTTCCCTGGACCTGATCCCATAGGAGTAAGGATGACTGCAATTTCTGCAAACTAGCAGAATTAGCCTCACCTCCTGGTAGTTCTGAGGGATCTGGGCAGCCCAGATAAGTGGGTTTCCCCTCAGCAAAGCACCAAGAGACAAAGTGCTTCATTAAATGGGTCCTGTTCCCTGTGCCACTCAACTGGATGAGACCCTCCAACAGGGGTTGGCAGGCACCCTATACAGGAGGGATCTTCCTGGCATCAGGTTGGTGCCCCAGGGGTCAGAGGTCCCAAAAGAAGGAGGAGGCACCCATCTTTACTGTTCTCCAGCTTCCTTAAGTGATATTTCCAGGCATGGGAGTGAATGAAATGAAAAGGGCCTGAAGTGAAGCCCCAGCAAACTGCAGCAGCCCTAAAAAAGAGGGACCTGATTAGTGAAAGAAAAACTAGCAGAAAGCAGCAAGAGGATCAAAAACAAACACAAAAAAGGCCCCCACAAAATCCCCATCCAAGTGTCAGCAGCCTCAAAGACCGAAACTAGACAAACTCATGAAGATGAGAAAGAATCATCAAAAAAATGCTGCAAACCCAAAAGGCCAGAGTTCTTCTTCTCCTTCAAAAGATCATAACATTTCTCCATCAAGGGACCAGAACTGGATGGAGGATCAGATGGACAGATTGACAGAAGTATGCTTCCAAAGATGGGTAATAAAAAACTATGCTGAGCTAAAGTAGCATGTTCTAACACAATACATAGAAGCTGAGAACCTTGATAAATGGTTAGAGGAACTGCTAACTAGAATAACCAGTTTAGAGAGGAAGATAAATGATCTGATGGAGCTGAAAAACATAGAGCAAGGACTTTGTGAAGCATACACAAGTATCAACAACTGAATTGACCAAGTGAAAGAAAGGATATCAGAGTTTGAAGGCCACTTTACTGAAATAAGACATGTAGAAAAGAATAGAGAAAAAAGAATGAAAAGGAATGAGGAAAGCCTCCAAGATATATGAAACTTCACAGAGGAACAAACCTATGCTTGACTGGAGCACCAGAAGAAGATGGGGAGAATGGAAATACACTCCAGGATATTATCCTGGAAAACTTCCCCAACCAAGCAAGACAAGCTAACAAGCAAATTCAGCAAATACAGAGAGCACCATTAAAATGCTCTACAAGAAGAGCAACCCCAAGACACATAATCATCAGATTCTCCACGTTCGAAATGAAAGAAAAACTGCTAAGTTCAGCCAGAGAAAAAGGCCAGGTCACCTACAAAGGGAAGCCAGTCAGACTAACAGTGGACCTCTCAGCAGAAACTCTACAAGCCAGAAGAATTTAGAGGGGCAATGTTCAACATTCTTAAAGAAAAGAATTTTCAACCCAGAATTTCATTTCCAGCCAAACTAAGCTTCATAAGTGAAGGGGAAATAATATCCTTTCCAGACAAGCTGGAAGGATTTGTTACCACAAGGCTTGCCCTGCTAGAACTCCTGAAAGAAGCACTGCATATGGAAAGAAAAAAGAAAAAACAGTACCAGCCACTGTAAAAATACACTCAAATATAAAGACCAATGACACTATGAAGAAGCTGCATCAACTAGTGTGCAAAATAGCCGAATAGCATCATGATGACGGGATCAGATTCACACATAACAATATTAACTTCAAGTGTAAATGGGCTAAATGCCCAATTAAAAGAACACAGACTGGCAAATTGGAGAAGGAGTCAAGACATGTACTGTATTCAAGAAACCCCACTGCACGTGCAATAAAGGGATGGAGGAATACTCACCAAGCAAATGGAAAACAAAACAAAACAAAAAAGCAGGAGTTGCAATCCTAGTCTCTGATAAAATAGACTTAAACCAACTAAGATCAAAAAGACAAAGAAGGGTATTACATAATGGTAAAGGGAACAATTCAACAAGAAGAGCTAACTATTCTAAATATGCACCCAAAACAGGAGAACCCAGATTCATAGAGCAAGTTCTTAGAGACTTACAAGGAGACTTAGACTTCCACAGAACAATAGTGAAGACTTTAACACCCCACTGATACTATTAGACAAATCAATGAGACAGAAAATTAACAAGGATATTCAAGACTTGAACTCAACTGTGGATCAAGTGGACCTAGTAGATGTCTACAAAACTCTCCACCCCCAGGTAAAAAGAACACACTTTCTTCCCAAAGCCACATGGCACTTATTCTAAAATCAATGACATAATTGGAAGTAAAACACTCCTTAGCAAATGCAAAAGAACTGAAATCATAACAAACAGTTTCTCAGACAACAATGAAATCAAATTAGAATTTAGGATTAAGAAACTCACTCAAAACCACACAATTTCGTGGGAATCGAGCAAGCTGCTCCTGAATGACTCCTGGGTAAATAATGAAATCAAGAAGTTCTTTGAAACCAATAAGAACAAAGAGACAATGTACCAGAATCCCTGGAACACAGATACAGCAGTATTAAGAGGGAAATTTCTAGCACTAAATGTCCACATCAGAAAGGTAGAAAGATCTCAAATCAATATCCTAAGATCACAATTAAAAGAGCTAGAAAGGCAAAAGGAAACCAATTCAAAAACCAGCAGAAGACAAGAAATAACTAAGAAAAGAGAAGAATTGAAGGAGATGCAGACAGGAAAAACTCAAAAAACTCAATGAATCTAGGAGCTGGTTTTTTGAAAAAAATTAACAAAATAGATAGACTACTACTAGAATAATAAAGAAGAAGAGAGAGAAGAATCAAACAGACACAATGAAAATGATAAAGGGGATATACCCCTGACCCCACACAAATACAAACAGGAATCAGAGAATATTATAAACACTTCTACCCAAATAAACTGTAAAAACTAGATGAAATGGATTAATTCCTGGATACATAACCTTACCAAGACTAAACCAGGAAGAAGTCGAGTTCCTGAATAGACCAATAACAAGCTCTGAAACTGAGAAAGTAATTATTTCCTAAAACCAAAAACAGCCAAGGACCAAGGCTGAGTTCTACCAGAAATACAAGGAGGACCTGGTCTCATTCCTTCTCAAACTATTTCAAACAATTGAAAATGAGGGACTCCTCCCTAACTCATTTTATGAAGCCCTCGTCATCCTGATACCAAAACCAGGAAGAGATACAACAATAAAAGAAAACTTCAGGTCAATATCACTGATGAAAATCAATGTGAAAATCCTCAATAAAATACTGGCAAACTGAATCCAGCATCACATAAAAAAATTTACCCACTGATCAAGTTGGCTTCATCCTTGGGATGCAAGGCTGGTTCAATATACGCAAATCAATAAATGTAATCCATCACATAAACAGAACCAAAGACAAAAACCACATGATTATCTCAATAGATGTAGAGAAGGCGTTTGATAAAATTCAACATCCTTCATGTTAAAAAAACTCTCAGTATACTGGGTATTGATGGACAATATCTCAAAATAATAAGAGCTATTTATGTGAAGCCTACAGCCAATATTATATTTAATGGGAAAAAGCTGGAAGCATTCCCTTTGAAAAGTGGTATAAGACATGGATGTCCTCTTTCATCACTTGCATTCAACATAGTATTGGAGGTTCTGGCCACGGCAATCAGGAAAGAGAAAGAAGTAAAGTTTATTTCAAATAGAAAGAGAGGAAGTCAAGTTGTCTTTCTAGGCAGACAACATGATTTTATATTTAGAAAACCCTGCTATCTCAACCTGAAACTTGTTGAACAGATAATCAACCCCAGCAAAGTCTCAGGATACAAAATCAATGTGCAAAAACCACAAGCATTCCTTTACACCAACAATAGGCATGTAGAATAAATGAATTCCCATTCACAGTCACTACAAAGAAAATAAAAACCCTAGGAATGCAGCTAAAAAGGAATGTGAACGGCCTCTTCAAGAACTACAAACCAATGCTCAACAAAATAAAAGAGGATAAAAACAAATGGAAAAACAATCCATCCTCATGGGCAGGAATAATCAATATCAAGAAAATGGCAGTACTGCCCAAATAAATTTATAGGTTCAATGCTATTCCCATCAAACTACCATTCACATTCCTCACATGGTTAGAAAAAAAAAATTATTTTAAATTTCATATGAAATCAAAGAAGACCTCGTATAGCTGCAACAATCTTAACCAAAAAGAACACAGCTGGAGGCATCACACTACCTGACCTCAAACTATACTACCAGGCTACAGTAACCAAAACAGCATGGTACTGGCACTAAAACAAACATTTAGACCAATGGAGCAAAACAGAGACCTCAGAAACAACACTACACATCTACAATCATCTGATCTTTGACAAACCTGACAAAAATAAGCCATGGGGACAGGATCTCCTATTCAGTAAATGGTGCTAGGAAACTGGCTAGCCATATGAAGAAAACTGGCTAACGATATGAAGAAAACTGAAACTGGATCTTTTCCTTACATCTTATACAAAAATTAACTCTAAATGGATTACAGACTTAAAGGTAAAACCCAAAATCATAAAAACTCTAGATGAAACCTTAGGCAATACCATTCAAGACATAGGCATGGGCAATGACTTCATGACAAAATAGCCAAAGCAATTGCAACAAAAGCCAAAATTGACAAACAAGATCTAATTAAACTAAAGATCTTCTGCACAGCAAAAGGAAATGGCATCAGACTGAAAAGGCAACCTACAGAATGCGAGAAAGCTTTTGCAATCTACCCATCTGACAAAGGTCTTTATCCAGAATTTACAAGGAACATAAACTTATTTACAAGAAAAAACAACCCATCAAAAAGTGGGCAAAAGATATTACAGACACTATGCAAAAGAAGACATTTACATGGCCAATAAACATATGAAAAAATGCTCAACATCACTAATCATCGGAGAAATGCAAAATGAAAACCACAGTGAGATACCATCTCACGCCAGTCAGAATGGTGATTATTAAAAATTCAAAAAGCAATAGATTCTGGTGAGGCTGTGGAGAAAAACAGAATGCTTTTAAACTTTTGGTGGGAATATAAATTAGCTTAGCCATTGCAAAAGACAGTATGACAATTCTTCAAGGATATAGGACCAAAAATCCCATTACTGAGTATATACTCAAAAGAATATAAATCATCCTACTATGAAGACACATGCACATGTAATTTTATTGCAGCACTATTTACAATAGCAAGTATGTGGAACTAACCTAAATGCCCATCAGTGATAGACTGGATAAAGAAAATATGGTACATATACACCATGAAATACTATGCAGTCAAAGGAATGAGATCATGTCCTTTCCAGGGACCTGGGTGCAGCTGGAAGCCATCATTCTCAGGAAACTTAACATAGGAACAGAAAACCAAACTCTGCAAATTCTTACTTATAGTGGGAGTTGATCATTGAGAACATATTGACACAGAGAGGGGAACATCATACCCCAGGGCCTGTTGGGGGTGGAGGGTGAGAGGAGAGAACTTAGAGGATGAGTTAATAGGTGCAGAACACCACCAAGGCACGCATATACCTATGTAACAAACCTGCACATTCTGCACTCTGCACATATGTTCCATTTTTGTTGTTGTTGTTTTTAAGAAGAAGAATTTTTTTAAAAGGTGAATCCTACCTTGGAGTTTCTAATATGTAAACAATAGGAACTTGCATATGGGAGAAACAACCACAGGTAACAGAACGATTTATTCAGCTATTAGCGCAAAGAAAGTGTATTTGCCACCACCTTGATTTCCGCACTCCATTCCAATCCCAATTTTAGTAGTACATTCACAATTTTGTGATACTTTTTAATGTATTCCTTTATTTACACAAAACCAGAAGTAAGAGTCTTAGCAATTATAGTGTTAGGTAGGAATTAATACTTATTTGACAAAAATAACAAAATAAATTCTGTTTGGCTTCGTTTTGAATAGGCCCCTATTTTCATTATCCCTTTTTTCCATATATATATATATATATATATATATATATATATATATATATATTCTATTCATACTACTTGCTTCATTTGAAAAGTCAGGAAAATATTTGTAAATCAAAAAAGATTTTGAAAAGAAAAAAAAATTGTCAGACTTTGCATAGCCTTCTGGATGGATGTGTTTATGTCATTTCTTTATCCATGGAAGGAAAATCATACAGTAGTGAGAACATTTCATTATTATCACTCTAAGTTTTCAGAATAAAGCTGAAGATTCTAAATTTAAGTGGAAAGTAAGCTAAATAAACAGAGAAAGTTGAATTTCCACCCAGCCTGTCCAGTCTTCTGTTTTAAATACAGTATTTACTTATGGGCCTTTTTCACATAGTTGTATGGATTTTCATTGGACATTGGTTACTATTATTGTAGGGCTACTTTGGATCAAATCTCCTTCCCACAACCCACTTCCTATCAGAGTTAATGGGTTTGCAGCTCATTTATAATGATCATATTGGCAGGAATTTAGCTGATATTTCCAAACACTCAATAGGAGTGGTTTTTCTACTCTCCTGAGTGCCTCTCAGCTGCAGGTAAAGAATGTTACAGCTGGATGAGAGAGCTAATTAGAGCCAATTAGAGCTTGAGTGACCAGCAATGGCATTAAAATGTCTGGCAGAATCTACCTTGTCCTTGTAACACAGAGGTTTTGTATCTTTGCAAATACCTGTCTTGGAACATTAAACATTTTATAGAATTGCAGGTAATACGCACTTAAATTTAATAATCAAAAGAGGCATTGCCAAAGTAATCCTGAAAGTAGGACTTCACTAGACATAATTATACATTGACTGCCAAAGGCATCTCAAAATTAACAGTAAGTTTTAGAGGCTTAATGAGAAGCATTAAAGTTCTATAACAAATTTGAACTTAATAAATCCAGTGAACTGAATTTAATTCAACATATGTATTCATGTTTTCTCATATAAGGCACATTGTCTCAGTACTTTGGAGGAGCTATTGGAGGTCTGTCTTCATCTTACTTTATTTTGTTCCAGTGGGATACACCAATCCTTTTATGAGTGAGAATGTTTTTGCATAACATTTTATTCCTATCCACTCAGTTTACAAGAATGTAGAACTTCATCTACCCCTTGGAAAGTGGAGAAGACTGTGTAGGCAGAAGAAGGATCAAATCATTTTATTTTATTTTTTTGTAGTTTTGGTTTGAAAAAAATGGTGTGATTACAAATAGAAGAAGAAAACTTCTAAACGTTAAATTAGAATTTTGAAGACACTGAAGCTATTACATTATATTCAAAATGTAGTTGTGCAAAATTATATTTTTTAATCTACCTAATTATTCATCTGTCATGAATATAGCCATCTGAAAAATTACAATACTGTGTTCTATAATATCCAGATATTCCAAATAATGATTAGAAGTAAACAGGAGTACAGTTTTAAAATACATTTTTAAAGGGCTAAGAATCAAAAATATCATAAATGGAAAATACATAAAAAACATTTTATAATATACTTTATGCTTGAAAGGTAAATAGTAGATATAGAAAATTATATGAGAAATTTCTACTGCTTAACCAGTTCTAAATATGACACAAAGCCTACATTTATTATAATTATGTATATTTATAATGCATCATTTTCTGAAAGTCACAGCAACAGTATGTAGGCATAATTCATAAGGGAATAATCAATAATTTCTGATAGGTTGAACACAGCAAAATCAATTAGCATCTATATAGAAACAAAAATTGTTTTTCTGGTATGCATTTCTAAACAGCTTTAAAGACTACACGATGAAAATGCACTTCATGGAATTGTTTGTCCTTACTCAAATTCAATTCTAGTTATGACCCTGAGAGATGATTAGTAAATTCAACTTTTAATTAGCATTTTGCATAATTCATTGAAATTATAATGCACTCATGCATTTGATTGTCAAGGTGCAGATGTGCTAATATGAGGCTATGATTTTCTCATCTAAATAACTCTTTTAGTAAAACCTCCAATTTCTCACAATTCTATTGTGTAAGACCTATTATTTCTCATTCTTAAAAAATGAGGTTAGAACTGGATTTTGAAGTCAGCTTGTATTGTTACAATAGATTGTTCAGGATACCAGGAACCAAAATAAACTAACATTTTTAAAATGATTTTTTTATTCTGTTTTGGTTAAAACTACTTGATCACAGTTAAAGTAACTTTTAAATATACCAAGTGGAATACATTCATAAATTATATCACAATAGACCCAAATAGAAATTATTAAATGAAAAATTAAAAGGATGCTGGTTTTGCATTTTATTGCCTTGAAGAAGTATGGGCACAATAATCATAGAATCTTCACCACAGGATGTTCAGGTGAAATTGGTACTAAACCAAAAAACGGGCATTTATTTAATATGTGGTTTCATGAGCTGAACCTTGGTACTTAAAATAATAATTGACTGATATGTTTCTCAAAGCTTCCTAGGGTTTATCCAAACATGTATCTATTTATATTGAACTTTATTGCTGGTTTCATACAAATCACAAGCTCCTATGAACTGGGCAGCTTTGCTTCAACTCTATAGCAAATGAGAACAAAAGTAGTAAAATATGGAATGTGGCTGTTCAAAGAAATGGCAGGATGCGCTATGACATTGTTTTCTTTCTGTACATGAGACAGATTGTTAGAATGAATTAAATGTTTCCAAACGAGGTGAGAGAACTTGCAAACCAGGATTCTCAGTCATGAGTCCTATTTACAAATGAGGTAAACTGCCTGGAATCAAGCACCCAAATACGTGATGGTTGCTGCCTACTCTGCCAGCAGAGATGTTTGTGCTGTTGGTCCTGAGAACATTGGCCAGCAAAACTGCTATTATTGCAAACATGTGTGGCAATGCTGAATGAGATTTCTAAGGAACCGAGCGGAAGAATGAATATTAGTGTTTGGGACAAATGCTTTCTTAGGACATCATTTAAAAAGCACTTCTACATTCCAAAACTCTGCTATACAGAATGCTTATTACATGGATAGTAGTATAAAGAGACCTCTGTGTTGCTCCTGGCATGGCTTACATAAGTCCCTAGTAGGTAATCCCTCACAGCAATTTTATAGCATCTGGCTCTAGGTAGCTCGTAAAACAAAGTGAAGCATTGCAGTCATGGCAATGCTGATGAACTGAGATTGGCTTATGTTGAGTTCCACTGTTGTACTTCCAAGTGGAATTATACTGTGTCTCATGATTCTTTCATGCTAGGAAATTATTTTTTGTTCTTTACTTTTTAATGTTTATATAAAAATTGAAGTAACTTTCATCTGTGTTTGTTAATATCTAAGTTAACTTAAAATTTATGAAGATGAAGGTTCTGAAGTTTCCAGAAATTGCCAAACATTTGGAAATAATCATTTTAAAAATGGTAATGTGGAATTTTATTTTCAGAGGCAATGAAGGTTACTATCAAATAAGAAAGAATTTGATAAAAAATAAGCTTCACTAAGACTTTAAATGTAAGTTTACCATTCTAAATTGTATCTTAGGTGAACATTCTAACTGAATTAATTGTATAACTTTCATTCATACATTCAGTACTTTTAAGTTAATTCAATGATTTTTATATTTAATTATGATATAAAAATTATCAATGGTTAACTTTAGGTGTCAACTTGACTAGATTAAGTAATACTTAGCTGGAAAAACATTGTTTCTGGGTGTGTCTGCAGGGGTGTTTGGGGGAGGAGATTGATATGTGAGTCAGTGGATTAAGTGAGAAAGATTATCCTTCAATGTGGGAAGGAACCATCCAATTTGGGATTTCAGATGGAAGAAAAGTCAAAAGAAGACAAACTATTGCTCTCTTTCTTGCTTCCAAAGCCAGAGGCCCTTCTTTTATTAAAAAATTTATTTATTATTAAGTTCTGGGGCACATGTGCAGATTGTGCAGGTTTGTTACATAGGTATACACGTGCCATGGTGGCAGATTGTGCAGGTTTGTTACATAGGTATACACATGCCATGGTGGTGGTTTGCTGCATCCATCACCACATCATCCACATTAGGTATTTCTCCTAATGGTATTCCTCTCCAATATCCCCACTCCCTACTCCTCCTCCTCTAGCCCTCTACTCCCCAAGCCACAGTGTGTGATGTTCCCCTCCCTTTGTCCCTATATTCTCATTGTTCAACACCCACTTATGAGAGAGAACATGTGGTGTTTGGTTTGCTGTTCTTGTGTCTTTGCTGAGAAGGATGTTTTCCAGTTTCATCCACATCCCTGAAAAGCACATGAACTCATCCTTTTTTATGGCTACATAATATTCCATGGTGCATATATGCTATATGTGTTTTTATCCAGTCTATCATTGATGGACATTTACCAAAACAGAAATATGGACTAATGGAACAGAACAGAGGCCTCAGAAAGAATGCCACACAACTACAACCATCTGATTTTTGACAAACCTGACAAAAACAAGCAATGGGGAATGGATTCCCTATTTAATAAATGGTGTCGGGAAAACCAGCTAGCCATATGCTGAAAGTTGGAACTGGATCCCTTCTTTACACCTTATACAAAAATTATCTCTAGATGGATTAAAGATTTAAACATAAGACCTAACACCACAAAAACTCTAAAAGAAAGCCTCGACAATACCATTCAGGACATAGGCATGGGCAAGGACTTCATGACTAAAACACCAAAAGCAATGGCAACAAAAGCCAAAATAAACAAATGGGATCTAATTAAACTAAAGAGCTTCTCTGCACAGCAAAAGAAACTATCATCAGA
>CAUYQU010054224.1:0-20554 GCA_963574635.1 Cheracebus regulus
GACCATAGATGCAAAATTCTGAACAAAGTGTCAACAAATCAAATCCAGCAACTTATAAAAAGGTTAAGTTCCTACAACTCAGTTGGCTTTAGTCTCAATACAAAGTTAGTTTCACATGTGAAAATCAATCAATGTATTTCAACCCATTAACTGAATAAAGGAGAAATTTTAGGCCAGGCTTGGTGGCTCATGCCTATGATCCTAGCACTTTGGGAGGAAGAGTTGGGAGGATGGCTTGAGTGCGCAAGGGTTTGAGACCAGCCTGGGCAACACAGTGAGACTCTACAAACATTTTTTTTTAATTAGCTGTGCATGATGGCATGCACCTGTAGTCTCAGCTACTTAGAAGGCTGAGCCAGGAAGATCACTTGAGCCCAGGAGGTGGAGGCTTCAGTGAGTGGCGATCGTGCCACTGCATTCAGCCAGGGCAACAGATTGAGACCCTGACTATAAATAAACAGTAAGAGATTGTATACGATTATCTCAACATACATATAAAAAAATTTGATAAATGCTTTAACAGCCATTTGTGAACTAAAGAGAATAAAGAAACTCAGGGTAACTAGGAATAGAAAAGATCTTTCACCAAAAGAAACACTACAGCAAATATTTTACTTAGCAGTGAGATGTTTAAATCTTCCCTCTGAGATTGGAAGTATTGCAAGGAGACCAGCCATCAACACTTCTTGGCCATATACTGAAAATTCTAGTCAGTGCAAAAAGGCAAGAAAGACAAAGTATAATTATTAGGAGAAATAGATTACTTTCAGGCAATATTCTTGTGAACACAGAAAATTCAAAATATTCTACAGGTAAGTGTTTAGAAACAATGTTTAGCAAGGTTCCTGATATAAGATCAATATACAGAAAAAACTAACAGTCATTTATCAGTGATCAACAGAAAATAAAATTTTAAAAAGATACCATTTATAACAGCATCAAAATATCAAATACCTAGGAATACATCGAAT
This sequence comes from Cheracebus regulus, assembly GCA_963574635.1. NCBI lineage: Eukaryota > Metazoa > Chordata > Mammalia > Primates > Pitheciidae > Cheracebus > Cheracebus regulus. The sequence goes on from CAUYQU010054224.1 coordinate 972, forward strand.
AAAGTATGTGCACTATCTCTAAAAAGCTACAAAACAATATTGAGATAAAACCCTAAATACCAAAGACCTAACAGAGGAACATGTCATGCAGATGAACTGGAAAACTCAATATTTTCAAATGTCAAATTTACCCAACAAGTTTTAAGCCTTTCAACAGGTATTCATTTTATGAAAATTCAGAGGCACAAGCACTGCACTCCAGCCTGGGCAACAGAGTGAGACTCCATCTCAAAAAAAAAAAAAAAATTGCTTGAGTGGTGGATTCCAGAGTACGAAAATACCACAACTGAATCTTTTCTGATGGGTATTTAGGGGTGCTTCCAGTTTCTATTAGAAAAAGGGCTGCTGTGAACATTCTTACAGATAACAGCTGTTTTTGTGAGTACATGTGTACATTTTTGGTGGATATATACTGATGACGGGGATTAGGGAGTCACAGATTATATGTATGTTCACTTTAGTGCTGCCTAATGATTAACCAAAGGGATGATACTAATTTATACTGTCATCAGCAGAGTATGACTTCCTATGGCTCCACATCCTCAGTGACACTTGCAGTTGCCTTTTTCATGTTCGCCATTCTGGAAGATGGGTAGTGGAATCTCCGTGGAGTTTTAGTTTGCCCTTCCCCAATGAGTAATTAATTTACATATCTTTTGGAAGCTTCCCTTGTGACTACTGCAGAATTTTCCGTTACTCTATTATTGGTCTTTTTAATTTGTGAAAGCCACTTGTGGCTTCTCTTTTTATTCTCTTAATACCATTCTGAGTCACTAGGTTAATAACTGTTTATGAATAGGTTATTAGCTTAATAGATTATTTTGAAATACAGAGAACACTACAAACATATTCCTCAAGAAGAGCAACCCAAAAACACATAATCGTCAGACTCACCAGGGTTGAAATGAAGGGAAAAAATGCTAAGAGCAGCCAGAGACAAAGGTTGCGCTACCCGCAAAGGGAAGCCCATCAGACTCACAGTGAATCTCTTGGCAGAAACCTTACAAATGTGGGGCCAATATTTAACACCCTTAAAGAAAACAATTTTCAAACCAGAATTTCATATCCAGCCAAACTAAGCTTCCTAAGTGAAGGAAAAATAAAATCCTTTATGGACAAGCAACTGCTGAGAGATTTTGTCACCACCAGGCCTCCCTTACAAGAGCTCCTAAAGGAAGCACCAAACATGAAAAGGACCAACCAGTACCAGCCACTGCAAAAACATACCAAACTGTAAAGACCATCAATACTATGAAAAAAACTGCATCGACTCATGGGCAAAATAACCAGCTAGCATCAAAATGGCAGGGTCAAATTCACACATAACAATATTACCCTTAAATGTAAATGGGCTAAAGGCCTCAATTAAAACACAGACTGGCAAATTGGATAAACAGTCAAGACCCATTGGCGTACTGTATTCAGGAAACCCATCTCATGTGCAATGCCATACAAAGGCTCAAAATAAAGGGATGAAAGAATATTTACCAAGCAAATGGAAAGCAAAAAAAACCAGGGGTTGCAATCCTAGTCTCTGATAAAACACACATCAAACCATCAAAGATCAAAAGAGACAAGGAAGGGCATTACATAATGGTAAAGGGATCAATGCAACAAGAAGAGCTAACTATCCTAAATATATATGCATCCAATGCAGGAGCACCCAGAGACATAAAGCAAGTTCTTTGACCTACAAAGAGACTTAGACTCCCAAACAATAACAGTGGGAGACTTTAACAGCCCACAATCAATATTAGACAGATCAACGAGACAGAAAATTAATGATGATACCTAGGTCCTGAAGTAAGATCTGGACCAAGGGGACCTAATAGAGATTTACAGAACTCTCCACCCAAAATCCACAGAATGTACATTCTTCTCAGCACATCACACCTACTCAAAAATTAACTACATAATTGGAAGTAAAAGACTCCTCAGAAAGTGCAAAAGAACAGAAATCATAAGGAACAGTCTCTCTGACCACAGTGCAGTGAAATTAGAACTCAGGATTAAGAAACTCACCCAAAACCGCACAACTACATGGAAACTGAAAATTCTGCTCCTGAATGACGACTGGATAAATAATTAAATGAAGACAGAAATAAAGATGTTCTTTGAAATCAGAGAGAATAAAGACACAACCTACCAGAATCTCTGAGACACATTTAAAGAAGCCTGTAGATGAAAATTTATATCAGCAAATGCCCAAAAGAGAAAGCAAGAAAGATCTAAAATAGACACACTAACATCACAATTAAAAGAACTAGAGGAGCAAGGTCAAACAAATTCAAATGCTAGCACAAGACAAGAAATAACTAACATCAGAGCAGAACCGAAGGACATAGAGATACCAATAAATCCTTCAAAAAAATCAATAAATCCAGGAGCTGGTTTTTTTGAAAAGATCAACAGAATAGATAGATGGCTAGCCAGACTAATAAAAAAGAAAAGAGAGAAGAATCGAATAGATGCAATGAAAGATGATAAAGGGGATATCACCACTGATTCCACAGAAATACAAACTACCATCAGAGATTACTACAAACACCTCTATGCAAATAAATCAGTAAATCTAGCAGAAATGGATAAATACCTGGACACACACACTTCCTCCCAAGACTAAATCAAAGAGAAGTTGAATCCCTGAATAGATCAATAACAAAGTCTGAAGTTGAGGCACCAATTAATAGCCTACCAACCAAAACAAGTCCAGGACCAGACGGGTTCACAGCCGAATTCTATCAGAAGTACAAAGAGGAGCTGGTACCATTCCTTCTGAAACTATTTCAAACAATAGAAAAAGAAAGAATCCTCCCTAATTCATTTTATGAGACCAACATCATCCTGATACCAAAACCTGGCAGAGACACAATTTAAAAAGAAAATTTCACACCAATATCCATGATGAACATTGATGCAAAAAATTCTCAAAAAATACTGGCAAACCAAATCCAACAGCACATCAAAAAGATTATCCATCACTATCTAGTCAGCTTCATCCCTGGGTTGCAAGGCTGGTTCAACATACACAAATCTATAAACATAATCCATCACATAAACAGAAAGAAAAAAATCACACGATTATCTCAATAGATGCAGAGAAGGCCTTTGACAAAATTCAATAGCTCTTTATGCTAAGAATTCTTACAACTAGGTATCAGTGGAAAGTTTCTCAAAATAATAAAAGCTTTTTATGACAAACCCACAGTCAGTATCGTACTGAATGAACAAAAACTGGAAGCATCCCTTTGAAAATTGGCACAAGACAAGGATGCCCTCTGTCACCACTCCTATTCAACATAGTATTGCAAGTTCTGGCCAGGGCAATCAGGCAAGAAAAAGAAATAAAAAGTATTCAATTAGGAAAAAAAAGGAAGTCAAATTGTTTCTATTTGCAGACAACATCATTGCATATTTAGAAGACCCCATCATCTCAGACCAAAATCTTTTTAAGCTGATAAGCAACTTCAGCAAAGACTCAGGATATAAAATCAATGTGCAAAAATCACAAGCATTCCTATACATCAATAACAGACAGAGAGCCAAATCATAATGAATTCCCATTCACAAATGCTCCAAAGAGAATTAAATACCTAGGATTACAACTAACAAGGGATATGAAGGAGAACTACAAAGCACTGCTCAAGGAAATGAGAGAGAATACAAACAAATGAGAAAACATTCCATGCTCCTGTTATGAAGAATCAATATTGTAAAAACAGCCATGCTGCCCAAAATAATTTACAGATTCAGTGGTATCCCCATCAAACTACCATTGACTTTCTTCACAATGTTGGAAAAAAACACCTTAAACTTCATATGGAACCAAAAGAGAGCCCACATAGCCAAGACAATTCTAAGCATGCGCGCACACACACACATACACACACACACGCACACACAAAACAAAGTTGGAGGCATCACACTACCTGACTACAGACTATACGAAAGGGTTACAGTAATCAAAACAGCATGGTACTGGTACTAAAACAAAGGTAAAGATCAATGGAACAGAACAGAGGCCTCAGAAGTAACATCACACATCTACAACCATCTGATCTTTGACAAACCTGACAAAAAGAAGCAATGCAGAAAGGATTCCCTGTTTAATAAATCACGTTGGGAAAATTGGCTAGTCATATGTAGAAAGCTGAAGCTGGATTCCTTCCCTATACTTTATATAAAAATTAACTCCAGATAGATTAAAGATTTAAACATGAGACCTAACACCATTAAAAACCCTAGAAGAAAACCTAGGCAATACCATTCACGACAAAGGCATAGGCAAGGACTTCATGACATACACGCTGGAATACTATGCAGCTATAAAAAAGATGAGTTCATGTCCTTTGCAGGGACATAAATGAAGCTGGAAACCATCATTCTCAGCAATGGCAACAAAAGTAATAACAACAAAAGCCAAAATAGACAAAGAGGAACTAATTAAACTAAAGAGCTTCTGCACAGCAAAAGAAACTATCAATGGAGTGAACTGGCAACCAATACAATGGGAAAAAAATTTTGCAGTCTACCCGTCTGACAAAGGGCTAATATCTAGAATCTACAAAGAACTTAAACAAATTTACAAGAAAAAAAAACAAACATCCTCCATCAAAAAGTGGACAAACAATATGAAGAGACACTTTTCAAAAGAAGACTTTTATGCAGCCAATAAACATGAAAAAAACTCATCATCATTGGTCAATAGAGAAATACAAATCAAAACCACAATGAGATACCATCTCACTCCAGTTAGAGTGGTGTTTATTAAAAACTCAGGAGACAACAGATGCTGGAGAGGATGTGGAGAAATAGGAACACTTTTACACTGTTCATGGGAGGGTAAATTAGTTCAACCATTGCGGAATACAGTGTGGTGATTCCTCAAAAATATAGAAACAGAAATACCATTTGACCCAGCAATCCCATTACTGGGAATATACCCAAAGGATTATAAAACATTCTATTATAATGACACATGCACACGTCTGTTTATTGTGGCACTGTGTGCAACAGCAAAGACTTGGAACCAACCCAAATGCCCATCAATGATAGACTGGATTTAAAAAAGTGTGCCACATGTACACTGTGGAATACTATGCAGCCATAAAAAAAAAATGAGTTCATGTCCTTTGCAGGGACATGGATGAAGCTGGAAACCATCATTCTCAGCAAACTGACACATGAATGAAAAAACCAAACACCGCATGTTCTCACTCATAAGTGGGTGTTGAGTAATGAGAACACATGGACACAGGGAGGGGAACATCACACACTGGGGCATGTCAGGGTATGGGGGGCTAGGGGAGGGATAGCAGGGGGTGGGGGGATTGGGAAGGGATAACATTAGTAGAAATACCTAATGTAGATGACGGGGTGATGGATGCAGCAAACCACCATGGCATGTGTATACCTACATAACAAACCTGCACGTTCTGCGCATGTACCCCAGAACTTAAAGTATAATTTTAAAAAAGGATTTAAAAAATGGTGATCATTAAATAAATCAGGAGACAACAGATGCTGGAGAGGATGTGGAGAAATAGGAACACTTTTACACTGTTGGTGGGACTGTAAATTAATTCAACCATTGTGGAAGACAGTGTGGCAATTTCTCAAGGATCCAGAAATAGAAATACCATTTGACCCAGCAATCCCATTACTGGGTATATACCCAAAGGATTATAAATCATTCTATTATAAAGACACATGCACACATATGTTTACTGTGGCACTGTTCACAAAAGCAAAGTCTTGGAACCTACCTAAATGTCCATTAATATAGACTGGATAAACAAAATGTGCCACATATACACCATGGAATACTATGCAGCCATTAAAAAGGATGAGTTCATGTCCTTTACAGAGACATTGATGAAGCTGAAAACCATCATTCTCAGCAAACTTACACAAGAACAGAAAATCAAACACCGCATGTTCTCACTCATAAGTGGGTGTCGAACAACGAGATCACATGGACATAGGGAGGGGAACATCACACATCGGTGCCTGTCAGGTGTTGGGGACTAGAGGGGGGACAGCAAGGGGATGGGGGCTATGGGAGGGATGGCATTAGGAGAAATACCTAATGTAGGTGACGGGGTGAGGTATGAAGCAAACCACCATGGCACGTTACATGTTACCACCTATGTAACAAACCCGTGTGTTCTGCACATGTACCCCAGAACTTAATGTACAAAAAAAAGTGTCAAACTGTTGATACACTCAGTAACACACACAAAATAAAATTCTTAAAAAGGCAATCAAACAATATCACATGCTACAGAGAAATCTTTTGTGAAAGGAAGAGCCAATTAATGTGGCAAACTTCACTGTTTTCTTATTTTAAGAAATTCCCCAGCCACCTTACCCTTCAGCAACTACCACCATCAAGGCAAGGCCCTCAGCAAGCAAGAAGATTATGACCCACCGACGACTCAGATGATCATTAGCATTTTTTTAGCCAATCAACCATTTTAAAAATTAATTTATATAATTGGGTTTTTAGACATAATGTTCTTGTACACTTAATGGACTATAGTATAACATAAACATAACTTATATACACATTGAGAAACCAAAAAACTTGTGTGACTCATTTTATTGAGATACTTGTTTTCTTGTGGGAGTCTGGAATCAAATCCACAATAACTCTGAGGTATCCCTGTAAATAATATATAATGTATACGTGTGTGTGTGTGTGTGTGTGTGTGTGTGTGTGTGTGTGTGTGTGTGTAACTCCAAGGACAAAAATGGCAAGACTTACACCAATCTATTAAATAGGGAGAAGAAAGCTAGGAAGGTAACAGAATCTTCTCTCTCCTCTGTATACTTCTGTATTATTTAAATGTATTACTACAAAGCATTTTTATATTCGTTGTGAGATTAGAAAAACAAAAATATTAGATATATAACATTGTAGACGCTTAACTCCACCACTCTAATTCAGTTATAATATTTCTAGTATTCTTTTCCAACTTTATTAAATATTTCTATTTTTACTTATTTTCTATCTTCTTAGGCATCATTTTTCCATATTACTACGTGTTAAAATATTTTTTGTCTTTCTAATATTTCATATTCTGAATAAGCCATAGCTTCAACTTTTTTCAATTGTTAACTATTAAATAATCCTATGAAGAATATCATACCTATTACATTGTTCATGTTTTTAAAATCTTTTTTTTTTTTTTTGAGACGGAGTTTCACTCTTGTTGCAAGGCTGCTGGATTGCAGTGTGACGATCTCATGTCACCACAACCTCCGCCTGTCGGGTTCAAACGATTCTCCTGCATGAGCCTCCCAAGTAACTGGGATTACAGGCATGCGCCACCACGCCCAGCTAATTTTTTATTAGGCAAAGCAATGTTACTGCTTATGTTTTGAAGTTACTCCTCCCCAACTCCCCCCAGCCCTGCTTTTTTTTTCCCCCCAAATTATGCATCTTTAGGCCAACCAGGAATAAGAAAGGGGCCTATGTCTAAGACATTTATTTCTTAATGAACATTTATATTTTTAGTAGAGACTGGGTTTATCTGCGGTCAGGCTGGCCTTGAACTCACGAACTCAGGTGATCCATCCGCCTCGGCCTCCCAAAGTTCTGGGATTACAGGTGTGAGCCACCGCCCCCAGCCCTAAATTCTTTTTGTGCGAGAAAATTCTAGAAATTGGATTACACAATCAAAGGATATGAACAATTGTTCTGATGCATGTCAGTCTTCCAGTGAACCTGCAGGTCCGTGTAACACATGGACAATCTCGTGTGCTCTACCTAAACACGTTGGTTAACGGTGCTCCACAGTGTTAATTCTGCAGAAACTACCCCTGTGCTCTTTGCAAATGTTACTCGTGCACTCTTTCTTTTCCAAAAATGCCTTCAACACCTTTAGAGTGATAATGTTTTCTGAGAAACAACAAAAACCTTAAAAATATGTAGTACCTCTAAATGTTCTAAAGCATTAAACAATTGTAAGAAAAAAGATATCAGAACTTTGTCTCCTTGTGATGGCCATGTTATTATTTTAACAGTTAAAAATCAAGGTTGATTGAATGATAAAACAGTTAAACTAGATTGGTGAGAGTAAGTATTTTCCCCATGGACTCAATTTGAATTTGAACGGAGAAAATGCGACCTTGAGTTGACAGTGGGTGCATTTGGAAACTGCAATGAGCCTATGTCGTCGATAGGTGGCGGAAGAGGACCGCATCAAGCCCCTGCGGCTGGCACGCTGGTTTCTTTTTTGCTCCTTGAAAGCTGTAGCTGTGGAGTCCACCAGGACTTCAAGGTAACCACAGCGGCTGCCTTTCAGCTTCTCAAGAGTCTGCCTCCTCTGATGTATCTAGGAAGAGATGGCTTCCTTTGGGGTCCCAGTGGTCCCTTGGAAGCTCTCTCTTGGGGCTTCCACCCTGTAGCCTCCTGCTCACCCCACTGCCTTGCAGGCTGATGTGTGGCATGCTTCACTGACACCTCGGGGTAATTAAGGAGCTACGCAGCAGAAGGTTAAAAAGTAAAGTTTTATGCTAAGTATGACTTCTTCCTGTTTTGTTAGAAAAAACCAACCGACCGACCTTCCTTCCTTCCCTTCCTTACTTTCTGAATGAGATGGAAGATCTCACTATGTCTCCAGCCTCCCTCCCTCCCTTCCTCCCGCTCCTTTCTGAATGAGATGGAAGATCTCACTGTGTCTCCCAGGCTGGCCTCAAACTCCTGGGCTCTATCAGTCTTCCTACCTCAGCCTCCCTAATAGCTGGGACTACAAGCATGCCCACCCCACCCATCTCTAAGACACCCTTCACAGGAGGACGCCATGGGATGTACCCAACTCCTAACCCTTCTCTCCTGCTCTCAAATCCAGGCTTCTTTGTATCGGGAGGGAAAAGATGCTCTCTCTCCTTCCTGTCTCAGCCAGACATCCTTCACCCAAGATACAGGAGACACTTCCACTCATGGGAACTCATCTGGGGACCATGCCTGTTCCCGGGCAGTGCATTTCCAAATGACATATTTACACTAACAATTCCTCAATGGCTTTGTAGGTACAATCAGCCACCGCCTTTATCACCGCAACACCCCAGGGTCCATGGCTGAGGGGGAGGGCACTGCTGCCTTTGGCCCGCAAGGCCTCCCGCCGTCCAGCACAGGTGGGCACACTCTTAGTATGGCTGCCTTAGAGACCCGCCCATGGCTAGACACGCAGGGAAAGGTGGACTCGAACCCACAGACCTCTGAGCATTAAATGTTTGTTTTTCTCAGAAAGTTGTCTCCATTTTTAGGAAGGAAGGGATATTTTCCTAACTTCCCAAGCAGAGTTCAGATTTCACTTGATTAGGCAAAGCAATGTTACTTCTTTTCTTTTGAAGTCACTCCTCCCCAACTACCCCCAGCCCCACTTTTCTTTTTTTCAAATTATGCATCTTTAGGCCAACGAGGAATAAGAAAGGGGCCTATGTCCAAGACTTTTATTTCTTAGTGAACATTCCCTTCAGTGCACAAAAGCTAGACTCCCTTAACTGTGAAATGCCATCTCGTAAGGGGGAGGTTCTTAGGGTTGTCCTCAGCCTCTGTCTGTGCACAGATAGGAGTTGGGTAGTTTTGTTCTTTCATTTACGTAATTTAAAAACCAAGATGGGAGGATTGGATTGCCCTGTGTAACCACAGATATCACACCATGAAGGGTGCAGTCTAAAAGAGAGCCCTGTGTGTTAATAATTATCTGATAATCACAAAATGGTAAGCCTGCTCAATAATCCAGCTATAGGAACTAAGAAGAGAATTTTTCATTTCTGAGGCATGGACCTACCCAAATCTGGACCTGTGGAGAGCCTGTTTCCATTGAAACAGCATTTGCCAACCTGGTCATTTCAGTACTGTGATTGGCTCAGCCGAATGAAACTTAGCAGTATAAACTTTTCATTTATCCCATTTGCATGAAAAACCTCTAGGACCAGGGTAAATTTGCTTCCACAAAATAGGTCAAGTAAACTCTTATAAGACCAAGCAATGAAGCAATGTTTCCAGGGGCCTCAGGCCAATACGTCTGTGGAAAAAAACTAAAGTATCAGCGGCCTCACAAGCCAGGAAGAAACATTCTGCTGCCCTCTGGGTAGACAGATGTTATGAAGCATGAAGTTCCACTACACGTTGGGGACTCAGTGAGTAGGACATTCGTGACCATTGCCACAGTGAGTACCAGCTGCCTGGACCCCAGCTCCTCAGCGCCCACAGCCCGGGTGCATCTCTGTAGAACTTACAGTGAATTCTGAAAATGGGACCTGCCTATTAACTATTATGATGTTATCATTGTATGCTGTTTTTTTGACAAAGTGTTTATGAATCCAGACATGCTTCAATAACATTACCCAGGAAATGGAGCACTTGCGTTCCCGCCCAGAAGAGAACTGTTTTGAGCTTGGTTGGGTCTCATCTGGAGTTGACTTTTCCCATTAAGAGGACAAAATACCAAACTTGACTCTTATTTCTCACTAGTGACTTGGGGCAGAAAAGAGGCAACTGGAGAAAAAGAGTGTCCAGACTGAGGATAAGGAGCAGCGCTACACAACCGGGCAAATAAGGGACACACCCTTCCCAGGATGAAAATTCATCCTGCGCTTCTATTTTGTAAAGCTTATTACAGAAAGTAAAAACTCCTTACGAATATAATTGCAAAAAACACTCTGAACTTATAGTGCTACATCAAAGTGAAGATTTTTCTTTGATGCATTAGTTTTAGTATTTATTTGAGTTTAGCTCCCTGTAGAATAAGAACAACTTTGGACACAGAGGAGGTATGAACTGGATAGCCAGAGATGTAGAAACGGGCTATAGACAGATGATATTTAGATATAGAAGCTGGCTACAGAACTGGACTGCCAGAGACAGAGAAACGCAAACAGAAACACAAATCAGAACAGAGCGGAGTTTGTTCTTAACGCCACACTCAGCAAAGGGTTTTCATCGATTTATATTGGAAATGAATGAACAATTCGTACTAAAAACTCATGGTATCATTTACAGTTTGTCATGTATAATGTTCCAAGTACTTATAAGGAAACCTACAACTGATTCTCATTCCAGACTGTGGATTTGATTTTACCTCCTGTGCTGGTGTTTGCAGGCTCAGGATTTGAAGAACCCCTGGGTGGTGGCTGATGAGATGACTCCTATAGGGGACTCTGCCTTGCCACGGAGACGAGATCCTGGGTCTCGGATGGACAGATCAGGTAAGGTGAGCAGCTCCCAGTCCTTCCGGAGAGCCACGCACCCCATTTCCACAGCACTCCCTTCCTCTGGGCCAGTTATAGCTCACATTCAGTTTTATCTTTCTTTGCATCTTGTAGACCCCCACCGTCCTCAATGCTGACCTGTGGCTTCTGCAGCCTGCACCCTCCTTCTCCAAACCCCCATCACACCACACAACGGAGCCTCTAGCTGATGGCTGGCCATTTAAGGTGAGTTACTGTTGACTCCTCTGCAAGCGCCTGAAGTCAGGGTCTGCACCTGATATTCTAACACGTGGCATTTTCAGTTAATCCTTAGCAGTAAGAACTAGCATGTATCAACCTGTACGATGTATCAGGTGCTCTGTTAAGCATACAACATACATTGTTTCTTTTAAGACACAAAGATTTTGTTCTATTTTGTCAATGAAAAAACTAAGGCTCAAAGAGCTCGTTAACTAACCTGCCCCGTGTCACACTGCCCATGTGCACCCACTCATGTCTTCTTCCACATGAGGGAGCTTTCTCCTGGGCCCTCTGCCTGGGTGTCTGGGAAAGCGGTTCCAGTGATTTCATCTGGCCCCAGGACCTTTGTATGTTGGTAGAGTACTCCCTGTGTGCCCATAAAACCTGTGCTTTGCAATGCTAAAAGCATTTCTGGAGATATGAGGGTGGTTAGTTGGGAGCGGGAGGGCTCAGGAGGCCTGGAAATGAGCTCCCAAAACACAAGCATTGATTTAGGAGGAATTAGGACGGGCGATTGGACAGCTGTCTCCCTTCCCATCCTGCATCTGCTGACTTTTCTCCACTTAAGGTACTTTTCTAAAAAATAAAACTGTCTGGGTTGATGTATACGTGTGGATATTTTATTTTCCCAGCTGCAGCAAGAACAGCCTGGATGTTTCAGATTCTTGGGACTTTCAGAGATGGGTCATGTCAACAATGCTGTCCTCCCTTAGGATATTAAAGAGTATTAAAGGTTTTCATTCAGAGACTTCTCCTGACATATGGTGGGTTAGAAATATGATCCAAAGTATCCAAATTACAAACCTAAGAAAATACTACTACTGAATGTTAAATTATTATTAAGGACTTACATGTGGGCTTTCTATTGACTTTCAGTCACTATACTAAGCTTTTTAACAGTGATAATGACCAGTATTAATGTTGAGTGTCCATTACATGACTATGTTGCATATACTATCTCCAATCCTCATGGCAACTCCGAAAGATATGTATATTCAACCCATTTTGCAGACGAAGGCTCACGGAGGCTCAGTAACATGCTCTAAGCCACCACAGTGGCAGCCCCGGAACTGGGATCTGAAGTCATTTGATTTCAAATACTAAGTACTTCGCTGTTTTCTACCCATGCAGCATTGCGACTGCTAGCCATCCTTTACATGAACATTCATCTAAATTACTACACATGGCTTAAACCTACTTTCTCATGCTAATATGAATATATACATCTCTGTTCTCAGCAGAAGACACAAGAGTATGGGGATCAGAAAAACCCTGGAATGTTGCAGGCTGCCCCCAGTGCAATCAGACTTCAGATATGTGCCTCGCTTTATTTATTCACTTACTTATTTATATCGAGACAGAGTTTTGCTCTTGTTGCCCAGACTGAAGTGCGATGCTGTGATCTCAGCCCACTGCCACCTCCACCTCCTGGGTTCAAGCACTTCTCCTGCCTCAGCCTCCCGAGTAGCTAGGATTACAGGCATACACTACCACACCCAGCTAACTGTATATTTTTAGTAGAGACCAGATTTTTCCATGTTGGTCGAGCTGGCCTTGAACTCCCAACCTCAGGTGATCCGCCCACCTCAGCCTCCCAAAGTGCTGGCATTATAGCCATCAGCCACCACACCCAGCCAACTCATTTTATTTTTGGACAATATGCATAAGTCACAATAATATACTCTGTCTTTTTTTTCCAAGGAAGGATGTTTAATAAGAATAAAGAAAGGAGGATCAACTCAATGAAATAAAGCAAGAAAACAAGATTAGAAAAAAAAGAGTGAAAAGAAATGAACAAAGCCTCCAAGAAATATGGGATTACATTTAATCCATGTATGTGAAAATGACCGGGAGAACAAAACCAAGTTGGAAAACACTCTTCAGGGTGTTATCCAGGAGAACTTTCCCAATGTAGCAAAGCAGGCCAACATTCAAATTCAGGAAATACGGAAAACACCACAAAGATACTCCTCAAAAAGAGTAACTCCAAGACACATAATCATCAGATTCACCAGGGTTGAAATGAAGGAAAAAATGCTAAGGGCAGCCAGGGAGAAAAGTCGGGTTACCCACAAAAGGAAGCCCCTCAGAATAACAGCGGCTCTTTCTGCAGAGACCCTACAAGCCAGAATAGAGTGGGGGCAAATATTCAACATTTTTAAAAGAATTTTCAACCCAGAATTTCATATCCAGCCAAACTAAGCTTCATAAACAGAGGAGAAATAAAATCCTTTATGGACAAGCAACTGCTAAGAGATTTCGTCACCACCAGGCATGCCTTACAAGAGCTACTGAAGGAAGCACTAAACATGGAAAGAACCAGTACCAGCCACTGCAAAAACGTATCAAAATGTAAAGACCATCGATACTATGAAGAAACTGCATCAACTAACAGACAAAACACCCAGCTAGCATAATGGCAGGATCAAATTTGCACATAACAAAATGAACCTTAAATGTAAATGGGATAACTGCCCCAATTAAAAGACACAGACTGGCAAACTGGATAAAGAGTCAAGACCCATTGTTGTGCTGTATTTCAGACTCATCTCATGTGCAAAGACACACAGAGGCTCAAAATAAAGGCATGGGAGAAGATTTACCAAGAAAATGGAAAGCAAAAAAAAGCAGAAGTTGCAATCCTAGTCTCTGATAAAACAGTTTAAACTAATACAGATCAAAAGAGACAAAGAAGGACATTACAGAATGGTAAAGGGATCAATGCAGCAAGAATAGCTAACTATCCTAAATATATATGCATGCAATGCAGGAGCACCCACATTCATAAAACAAGTTCTTGGAGACCTACAAAGAGACTTACACTTCCACACAATAGTAGTGGAAGACTTTAACACCCCACTGTCAATATTAGACAGATCAATGAGACAGAAAATTAACAAGGATATCCAGGACTAGAACTCAGCTCTGGACCAAGCAGACCTAAGAGACATCTACAGAACTCTCCACCGTAAATCCACAGAATATACATTCTTCATTCTTCACAGCACCACATCGCACTTACTCTAAAATTGACCATATAATTGGAAATAAAACACTCCTCAACAAATACAAAAGAGCAGAAATCATAAACAGTCTGTCAGACCACAGTGCAATCAAATTAGAACTCAGGATTAAGACACTCACTCAAAACCACACAACTACATAGAAACTGAACAGCCTGCTCCTGAATGACTGCTGGATAAATAATTAAATGAAGGCAGAAATAAAGATGTTCTTTGAAACCAATGAGAACAAAGATACAACGTACCAGAATCTCTGGGACACATTTATAGCAGCATGTAGAGGGAAATTCATAGCACTAAATGCCCACTAGAGAAACAAGGAAAGATCTAAAATCAAAACCTTAATGTCACAATTAAAAGAACAAGAGAAACAAAAACAAATTCCAAAGCTAGCAGAAAGCAAGAAATAACTAAGATCACAGCAGAGCCAAAGGTGATAGAGACACGAAAAACCCTTCAAACAAAAATCAGCAAATCCAGAAGCTGGTTTTTTGAAAAGATCAACAAAACAGATAGACTGCTAGCCAGACTAATAAAGAAGAAAAGAGATAAGAATCAAATAGATGCAATAAAAAATGATAAAGGGGATTTCACTACTGATCCCACAGAAATACAAACTACCATCAGAGAATACTATAAACACCTCTACACAAAATAAACAAAAAATCTAGAAGAAATGGACAAATTCATAGAAACTTACACCCTCCCAAGACTAAACCAAGATAAAGTCGAATCCATGAATAGACCATTAACAATGTCTGAAATTGAGGCAGCAATTAATAGCGTACCAACCAAAACAAGTCCAGGACAAGACAGTTTCACAGTCGAATTCTACCAGAGGTACAAAGACGAGCTGGTACCAACCTTCTGAAACTTTTCCACAAAATTGAAAAAGAGGAAATCCTCCCTAACTTATTTTATGAGGCCAACATCATCCTGATACCAAAACCTGGCAGAGACACAACTAAAAAAGACAATGTCAGGCCAATATCCCTGATGAACATCGATGTGAAAGACTTCAATAAAATACTGGCAAACCAAATCCAACAGCAGATCAGAAAGCTTACCCACCACAATCCAGTCAGCTTCATCTTGGGATGCAAGGCTGGTTCTACATACACAAATCTAAAAACCTAATCCATCACATAAACAGAAGCAAGACAAAAACCACATGATTATCTCAATAGATGCAAAGAAGGCCTTCAACAAAATTCAACAGCTCTTCATGCAAAAACTCTCAAAAAACTAGGTATTGATGGAACATATCTTCAAATAATAAGAGCTATTTATGACAAACCCACAGCCAATATCATACTGAATGGGCAAAAACTGGAGGCATGCCCTTTGAAAACCAGCACAAGACAAGGATGCCCTCTCACCACTTCTATTCAGCATAGTATTGGAAGTTTCAGCCAGGGCAATCACGCAAGAAAAAGAAATAAAGCGTTTTTAATTAGGAAAAGAGGAAGTCAAATTGTTTCTATTTGCAGACAACATGACTGTATATTTAGAAGACCCAATCATCTCAGCCCAAAATCTCCTTAAGCTGATAAGCAACTTCAGCAAAGTCTCAAGATACAAAACCAGTGTGCAAAAATCACAAGCATTCCTATACACGAATAACAGAAAAAAAAAAAAGAGCCAAATCATGAGTGAACTCCCATTCAAAATTGCTACAAAAAGAATTAAATACCTAGGAATACAACTAGCAAGGGATGTGAAGGACCTCTTCAAGAGCTACAGAATACTGCTCAAGGAAATAAGAGAGAACACAAACAAATGTAAAAACATTTTATGCTCATGATTAGGAAGAATCAGTACCGTGAAAATGGGCATACTGCCCAAACTAATTCATAAATTCAGTGCTATCCCCATTGAGCTACCAGTGACTTTATTCACAGAATTTGAAAAAACCACCTTAAATTTTATATGGAACCAAAAAACAGCCCACATAGCCAAGACAATTCTACGCAAAAAAAAAAAAAAAAAAAAAAAAAACAGGCAAAAAAATAAAAAAAATAAAGGTAAAACAAAAACACACAAAAAACAAAGCTGGAGACATCAGGCTACCTGACTTCCAACTATACTACAAGGCTATAGTAATCAAAACAGCATGGTAGTGGAATGCTACCAAAACAAAGATCTAGACCAAAGGAACAGAACAGAGGCCTCGGAAAGAACACCACACAACTACAACCATCTGATCTTTGACAAACCTGACAAAAACAAGCAATGGGGAAAGGATTCCCTATTTAATAAATGGTGTTGGGAAAATGGGCTAGCCATATGCAGAAAACTGAAACTGGACCCCTTACTCACACCTGATACAAAAATTAACTCAAGATGGATTAAACATTTAAATGTAAGACCAAAAAACATAAAAACCCCAGAAGAAAACCTAGGCAATACCATTCAGGACATAGGCATGGGCAAGGACTTCATGACTAAACACGAAAAGCAATGGCAACAAAAACCAAAATAGACAAATGAGATCTAATTAAACTAAAGGACTTCTGCACAGCAAAAGAAACTATCATTAGAATGAACAGGCAACCTACTGAATGGGAAAATTTTTTATAATTTACCTGTCTGATAAAGGGCTAATATCCAGAATCTAAAAAGAACTTATATAAATTTACAAAAAAAAAAAAATGCTATCAAAAAAGTGGGTGAAGGATATGAACAGACACTTCTAAAAAGGAGTCATTTATATACCCAACAAACATATGAAAAAAGCTCATCAGCACTGATCATTAGAGAAATACAAATCATAACCACATTGAGATACCATCTCACATCAGTTAGAATGGCGATCATTAAAAAATCAGGAGACAACAGATGCTGGAGAGGATGTGGAGAAATAGGAACACTTTTACACTGTTGGTGGGAGTGTAAACTAGTTCAACCTTTGTGGAAGACAGTGTGGCGATTCCTCAAGGATATAGAAATGGAAATACCATTTGACCTAGCAATCCCATGCTGGGTAGATCCCAAAGGATTATAAATCATTCTATTATAAAGACACATGCACATGTATATTTATTGTGAAACTGTTCACAATAGCCAAGACTTGGAACCAACCCAAATGTCCATCAGTGATAGACTGGATAAAGAAAACATGGCACATATACACCATAGCATATTCTGCAGCCATAAAAAACAATGAGTTCGTGTCGTTTGCAGGGACATGGATGAAGCTGGAAACCATCATTTTCAGCAAACTAACAAGAAAGAAAATCAAACACCACATGCTCTCATTCATAAGTGGGAGTTGAACAATGAGAACACATAGAGAGAGCGGAGAACGTCACATATCAGGACCTGTCGGAAGGTCGGGGGCTGGGGGAGGGATAGCGTTAGGAGAAATACCTAATGTAGATGATGTGGTGATGGATGCAGCAAACCACCATGGCACATGTATAACTATGTAACAAACCTACACGTTCTGCACATGTACCCCAGATGTGAAAGTATAATAAAAAGATGAATCAATTTAATCAGGGGCACTGTCTCATTTAATCACCAAAAACAGCCCCTGTAGAATTGGTATATATTGATGGTATGACCTCAAGCAAGTTACTCAGTCCCACGGAGCCTCAGTTCCCAGGTCTGCAAAATGGAGATGACAGTATGTGCTTCTTAGGGTTCTGATTATGATGAAAGTAAATAATCCACATAAATCGCTTATTCCAGTGCCTAAAGCAAAGTAAAATCTCAGACAGTGTTTGCTCTTTTCCCTATTTTACACATCAGGAGGCTGAGATCCATAGAAATTAAGTATCGTGGCCAGAGTCATGTCGCTGAGATCTAAACCTCTAAGTGAAATTCACTAACCACTCTGTTATACTGAAACTAAACTGCTAAACCACTCTGCTAACTTATTCATTAAATAAGTTAATTAATTATTGAGTTGTGTCTTTTGTCGCCTGACTGTACTGTCTCTGGAGATAAATTCTGTTGGTTTAGAGCACAGGGCTCCAAAGACCAAGGCTACCTGATATATTCATCACCAGCCATCCTGCAACCCCAAAGGATGATGGATGGAGGGGCTGTGGATGAATCCATGCATATCCATCACTGATACCAGAAAACAGTCCCAACTTTACTGTTAGTAGCCCTAGTTAGAGTGACCCTGTGTTCCGGTGTGCCCAAACCTGTCTCGGTTTATTGCAGTCTTCCAGTACAATTATTAACAGTGCCTTCTCACTCTCAAAAGGCCTTGGTTTGGCCCAACAATTATATGACCACTCTACCCATCGTGGTATTTTTTTTTTTTTTTTTTTTTTTTTTTTGAGCTGGAGTCATGCTCTGTCACCCAGGCTGGAGTGCAATGGCAGGATCTCGGCTCACTGCAACCTCCGCCTCCCGGGTTCAAGCAACTCTCCTGCCTCAGCCTCCCAAGTAGCTGGGATTACAGGTGCCTGCCATCACGCCCAGCTCATTTTTGTATTTTTAGTAAAGATGGGGTTTCACCATGTTGGCCAGGCTGGTCTTGAACTCTTGACCTCACGATCCACCCCTCCTTGGCCTCCCAAAGTGTTGGGATTACAGTGGCGTGAGCCACCATGCCCAGCCAGTAGTGGTATTACCTTTGCAAACAAAGAGCAGCATGTTATCATCTGCTGCCTCCTTGCTTCTGTTCACAGACTGTCAACAGACACATCTTGGACACTGGGACTTTCTCCCCACCCCTCATGGCTGATTGCTTTAAACCTCAACCTTTTCCCTTGAAATTCTCCCCTTCATACTTTCTCAGTTTTTCCTGGCTTCAGACACTTGGCTATGGTATGGAGTTTAAAGATGTTGGCTGGAGTTGGTAGCCTGGCCCCACCCCTGACAGGCTGGCAAATCACTTCATCTTTCCCCAAGCCCAAGTGTTTATAAATGCAGAGCAGAAGAACAGGCTGGATCTCAAGGGGTTCTAATAATATTGTGCTTGGAAAATGTCAGCTGCCCATTAGTCATACTATTATCACTTTGTGAGAACAACAAAAAAGAGATCATGGAATAGTCCAACACAGTTGTGCCTGCTAGGCACCAATTCACATGAGCGTGACTAAGGATCCTTGGGTGATGATACAGAAAAGCGTAAATACA
>CAUYQU010054225.1:0-14968 GCA_963574635.1 Cheracebus regulus
AACAAGAATCCCATTCTCTCTCCCTCTTTCTTTCTTTCATTCTTTTTTTCTTTCTTTTGCTGTTTCTTTCTTTCTCCTTTTCTCTCTTTTTCTAAAATCTCTTCCTCTTTCTTTCTCTTTCATTTTTTCTTTCTTTTGCTGTTGCTTTCTTTCTCCTTGTCTCTCTTTTTCTAAAATCTCTTCCTCTTCCTTTCTCTCTTTCATTCTTTAAAAAAAAAAAAAAAAAGAGACAGAGGGAGATAACATGAACACACAGAAAAGAAGACATACAGATGAGAAGGAGTCAGTGTGATTGTGAGGCAGAGACTGGAGTGATGCAGCCACAAGCCAAAGAATTCCTAATGGCATCAGGAGCTGGAAGAAGCAAGAAACAGATTCTCCCCTAGAGTCTTAGGAAGGAATGTGGGTGGCCCTGTTGACACCTTGATTCAAAGTTCAGGCCTCCAGAACTGTGAGATAATAAATTTTTGCTGTTTTAAGTCACCAATTTTGTGACAATTTGTTACAACAGTCACAGGAAACTAATACAGATGGAAAAAATGGCAGTTACTTAGGTGATCATTAAAATTGCTATTGTAATAGAAAATGGCCTGACTGGTTAGAGAGACAGAGAAAGAGAGAGAGAGAGAGAGAGAGTGTGTGAGAGAGAGAGAGAGAGGGAAAAAAATTTACAGATAACCATTATGCTTTACAATGTAATTATTTTGCAGCCTGTTGCTATTTGTCTGCATACTCTGAATTGATTCAAATTATTGTGCTGGGTAGATTTTTTGAGGCTCAATATGGATTTCTGAGATAAATGATGTATGGATTACCCTCAAATATTACTGAACTGCAGTCACTTGGTAAAACTTACTTTTCAAACAACTAGTCATAAAATGGATGCCAGTCTCATGTTACTCTGTCAAACAATTCAAAGGTGTAGTGGACAGTGTTTGGATGGCTGTCTGTCCTCCAAATATTCCCTCCTGTTTGGATAGTCCACCATTGGTATACTCTTCATGGAAGATAGGATACTACCCCTAAATATAGTAGCTAAAATGTTTTTCTTTTCCTCTTCCTTCTCCTGGAGGCAGGAATTGGTCATGGGATCAGGGCTCAGTGAACTGAACACTCCCACCCAGAACTTTGCATCTTTAGTGACTAACTTATGCATTGGAGGAGTTAGGCAGGATTCATGGTGGCAGGGACACCTGTTTCTGCCCTTGAGCACTGCCTTTGTTGGCCCATATTCCAAGTTTGGTTTGTCAATATCCCATCAATAATGTGAGCTCTCAACATCCTTCCAATAAATTCCCTTTTTATTTGAAAGGTAACAGTTCTGCTTGATACTTAAGATAAAATGATATGACATTTTTGTCGCATGAATAATGTGGCATATATAGGAAGTTAATAGATAAACTTATTATTGAAGGTTTACTTCATGCCAGTCAGTTTTAAGCATTTTAGACATTTATTTAATCCTCATAACAACCTTATGAGGAAGGTACCATTAAAATTCCCATTTTGCAGATAAGGAAATGGGGGCATTTGCAAAATCTGCTGCCAAGTGTGGATCTCAAAATAGCACCACATACAGATGGTGCAGCTGGCCTAGCAGATGTAGAGTGAAGCTATCTGCAAAAATTCACAAATGAATTTGTAGTTTGTTACAAATATATAAAAATAATAAGAGTGCACTATTTTAATGTATAACTTTTTTTAAGGAACACCTTCCTCATCTAGAGAATCATTTGGGATTATTTAAGGCAATCTGAATTTTGCAGCTCCGCTGAAAACCATAAGGAGAATCCCAATACAGAAGTGTATACCAAAAATAACTTTTAAAGAAGTCAGTATGGGTTAGGTTTCATAATCAAACTGGCAGAAATAGTTTTTTAGGCTTTTCTGCCTTAGTACCATCCTTTGACCTAGTGATGTTTTACGTTTGCTACAGTGGCCTAAAGACATCATATAGGTAGAATGGATTGTCAGAAGCATAATTCTATGTTTCTGGGATCCTCCTGTTTCTTCAGTATTACATCTGCCTCAATCTCCTTTGTTATTTGATTTTCTCTTCATTCTCATATTGCCTCTTACCTCCTTTTTTCCCTTGGCAGCTTATCCCATTAGGTTTCTTTCAGCTACCTAGTGGTGCATAATGGAGTACCCCAAAATTTGCTAGCTTAAAACAATGATTTTTTAAATTCTCACTATTCTGTGAGGCAGGAATTCAAAGAGGGAACAGCAGAGATGACTAATGTCTGCCCCATATCATGTCTACTACAATGTCCAAAATGGTTTCCTCACTTCCTTGTCTGGTACCTGCACTAAGAAGTCTCTAATGGTAGAAGTTGGCTTGAGTGATTCTCCTGAGGTCATATATTTAGGGCCTTTAGTCTAACTGTCGGCTGGGATCCTCAATTCTTCACGCAATCTAATGACCTCTCCCTCTCCACATGGTGTCTCCAATGAAGTAACCAGACTTCTTATGTAGCAGCTTAGTATTTTCAAGAGTAAAAAACAGAAGCTGCCAGGGCTTCTGCCTTCTTCTGTTGGTCAAAAGAGGTCACTGGGCCCGGTCACATTCAAGGGGAGGAGACTATACAAAGAATTTGAGAGTCACAAAAGAACCGGGGCACCACATTGTGTAATGTCAGCATCACAACCATGTTTGTGTTCAAAGATTGTGTACATGATGGACATTGGATAAAAGCATTTTCTCCATTCTCCTTGCATTAGGCTAGATCCTTATTTCAGTGACCTATACACAGATGTAAAAACAATTATCTTGCATATCATTGTTATTACTGCTTCTTTAGGTTAAATCAGATTTGTAATAATTTTGGTCAGAGTTTTAACACAGAATTTAGAAAGCAGTGAGCTACGCTTCAAAATAAAGATAAGACCAGAACAAAGTGAGAATACATTTCTGAGTAGAAGAATTGGGAGATCCTATGGGTTGATTTTTTAAAAAATCAACATCCTTAAGATATTACTGATGAAATTAAATTTAAGATATAACTAACATAAACGTAATCCATGAATCTTGTGTTCTTTCTCTGAGTTTTGACAATTTCATATACTTGTGTAAACATTATTCAAAACAATACGTAAATCATTTCTATCACCTCAGAAGGTGTTCTCATGCCCCTTTCCAGGTAGCTTCTTCTCACACCCAGAAGCAGTCATGGTTCTCATTTCAACTACCACTGATTAGCAATTGTATGTATATAGTAAATTTTGTTTTTCCATGTGCTTGTTTCCACAGGCTTTTTGGTAACTTCCAATTTTAGGCTACTTTAAATAAATTTCTGCATAGAAGCTTGCTGGGATATTGATAAGAATTGTATTAACTCTAGAGATCAATTTGGAGAAAAGTCATCAATTTTGAGTCTTTCAGTCACATAGAATGGTTTATATCTCTAGATTTTCATTTTTCTCAGCTATGTTTTGTGTTTTATATTGTAGTGGTTTCCACATTTCTCATGATGTTTATTTTTAGATACTTGATGTTTCTTGATATCCTGTCACATTGCTAATTTCACTTACTAGTTGAATAGTCATTTTTTAGATGCCATAGTTTATATGCAGTCATGCCACTTGTGACTAAGGATCGTTTAGCTTCTTCCTCTCCTGTCTTCATGCTGTTTATTTCTTTTTCTTGCCTTATCAAACTAGCTAGGACTTCCAATACAATATTGGAGATAGCACACATCCTTGCCCTTTTGCCAAGGATAAGAGAAATATTGTAATATTACAGCATTAAAATATGATGTTGGTTATTTATCAGATTGACAAGGTTACTCTCTGTTTCTTGTTGCTGTAAGTTTTTATTTTTAAAATCATGTATGGGTGTTGTCTTTTACCAATTTTTTTCCTCTATGGAAATAATTTTATGACTTCTCTTCTTTACTATTTTAATGTGATGAATCACATTGATTTTTTTAACTGTTAAACCAATCTTAAATTCTTAGGATTAAACCTTGCTTGTTTGTCATGTGTTATAGTTTTTATTGCTGTATTTGGCTTACTAATTTTTGTTAAGGAGTTCTAAAATATTTGTTCAGGATGTATATTGGTCTGTGCTTTTATTGCACTGTATTTACCTCTAGTATGAATGTTATGCTGCTTTGCTTCATAAAACAAGTTGGAAAGTGTTTCTATAAAAGAATAATAACTCTCTTATGAAACAGTTTAAGACTGGCATTATTTCTTCCTTAAATGTCTGATGGCATTCATTGGGGAAGCCATTTGGACCTCAAGTTTTCTTTGTGGTAATGGTTTTGATTACAAACTCAATTTCTTTCATAGATATAGGTTTACTAAATATATTTGCATTCTCTTGAATGAGCTTTGGCAGCTTGTGTTTTTTGCCTTGCTTTCCGGATTTTACTGGCATAAAGTTGTTTATAATACCCTTTATCATTCTTCTAATATCTATCAGATCATAATGATAGCCTCCTTTATTTGTGAAACTGATAATTTATGTTTCCTTATTCTATAATCTTTGGCCCTTATGTTAGTTAGAAGTGTGTGGCTTAATTTCTTAATGTTTGGAAATTTTCTGGGTATTGTATTGTTACCCATTTCTAATTTTATTCTTGTGGGGTCAGAGAATTACTCTGTCTGATTTTTATTACCTGAAATTCATTGAGACTTTTTTTTTGGCTTGACACATGGTATATCTTGGTGTTTGTTCCATGTACACTTAAACAGAACAGATATTCTGCAGTTGTTCGGTATTATGTTCTATAAATGACAAGTCCAGTAATATTATTTAAATCTATGTGTTTGTTGATTTTTGTCTCTGCCTTCTTTAGGTAGTGAGAGAAGGGTATTAAAATTTCCAACTACAGTTATCTATTTGTTGATTTCTTTAGTTTTGACAATTTTGATTAATGTATTTTTAGGTTCTGTTATGAAATGATTACATATGTAGTATTGTCATATCTTCTTAATAATTGTCCCATTTATCATTATCAAATATCCTACTTTATAGTAATACTTCTTGTCTCAATGTCTGCTTGTTTTGATATAACACAGTCACAAACATTTTCTTATGCTTAATGTTTGTATAGCATAGCTTCTTGCACATTTTAAGACTTTAATGTGTTTCTTTGCTATATTTTTGAGTATTGCTTATTTATCATATCTAATAAACTACCTTTTAACTGGAATGTTTAGTCCATTTTTACTTGATATGGTTAAGTTTAATTCTACCATCTTGCTACTTTTAAAAATTATATATCTTTAATTTACTTATTTCTCCATTCTTGCCATCTTAGGTATTTTCAATATTCAGTCACTTTTCTCCTCTATTGTATTTTTTCAGAAAAAAACTAAAATTTATTTTTATTTTAAATAGACTGTATTTTTTAAAGCAGCTTTAGGTTCATAGCAAAACTGAGCAAGAAGAACAGAGAGTTCCTGTGTTAGTCTGTTTTGCATTGCTGTAAAAGAATACCTGAGGCTAGGTAATTTACAAAGAAGAGAGGTTTATTTAGCTCATGATTTTGTAGGCTGTACAAGAAGTGTAGTGCCAACATCTACTTCTCGTAAGGTCCCAGGAAGCTTACAATCATGGCAGAAGGCAAAGGAGAAGCCAGTGGATGACATGCCGAGAGAGGGAGCAAGAGAGAGAGGGAGGAGGTGCCAGGCTCTTTTTAAACAACCAGCTTTAATGTTAACTCATTACCACAGGGAGGGTACTTAGTCATTCATGAGGGATCCACCCCCATGACCCTAGTACCTCCCACAAGGCCCACCTCCAACACTGGAGTTCACATTTTAATATGAAATGTGGAGGGGTTGGAACATTCAAACTTTATCAGTTCCTCTTTACCCCCATACTTCCTCACACACATAACCACCCCAATATCAAAATCCTACACCAGAGTGGTACATTTATTACAATCATAGAACCTACAGTGACACAACATTTACCCTCAAAGTCCATAGTTTACATTAGGGTTCCCTCTTGGTGTACATTCTATGGATTTTGACAAACGTATAATGACATGTATCCACCATTATAATATCATACAGAGTATTTTCACTGCCTAAAAATCACCTATGCTTCACTTAGTGATTCTATTCTTCTCCATTTTACTGTCTCCATACTTTTGTTTTTTCCAAAATGTCATGTAGTTGGAATCATGTAGTATTTAGTCTTTTTAGATTGGCTTATTTTACTTAGTAATATGCATTTATGTTTCCTCCATGTATTATGGCTTCATGGCCAACTTTTTTTTTTAGCACTGAATAATTGGATAATATGCTGTTGTCTGAATATACCACACTGTATTCATTCATTCACCTACCATCTTAGGTGGCTAGTGCTGCCGTAACAAAATAACACAGGCTGCATGGCTTAAACAACAGAAATTTATTTTCTCAAAGTTATGGAGGCTGGAAGTTCAAGATCAAGGTCCAGCAGGTCCTGTTTCTGGTAAGGACTTTCCTTTTGGCTTGCAGATAGCCACCTTCTCACTGCATCCTCACTGGCCTTTTTGCTGAGTACATGTGGAGTGGTCAGGGAGAGATCTCTTCTTATAAAGCCACCAATTGTGTTGGACTTCATTTAACCTTAATTACCTCCTAAAGGCTCAATCTCCAAATACAGTCACATTTGGGATTAGGGCTTTAATATGTGAATTTGGAGCAGGGGTGGGGAGGGGCAGTAGAAACAATTCAATCCATAGAATCTATTGAAGGGCATCTTAGTTGCTTCCAAGTTTTGGCAACGCCATAAACATCTGTGTGCAAGATTTTTGTGGACATAAATTTTCAACTCCTTTGAGTAAATACCATTGAGTGTGACTGCTGGATTATGTGGTAAAAGTAGGTTTAAGAAACTGCCAAACTCTCTTCCAAAGTGACTGTACAACTTTGCATTCTCATGAGCAATGAAAGTTCCTGTTGTTCCACATCTTCACCAGCATTATTATCAGTATTCTGGATTTTGGCCATTCAAATAGTTGTGTAGTGGTATCTCATAGTTTTAATTTGAATTCCTCTAATGATATGTGATGTGTAGCATCTTTTCATATCCTTATTTGCCATCTGTTTTTATCATCTTTGGTGAGAAGACCGTTTAGGACTTTTGTCCATTTTGTAATTGGGAAATGGTGTTTTAATGCAATATTTAATTTTATAGACAAAGTTTTAAAATAAACTGTGAATCTAGACATTTAAAAAGCATTGGAATAATTTGTGAAATGTATGAATATGGTCCTTAGAGTTTTGAAGAATTTGACACATTTTTTTTTTTTGGTCTGCAAAGTTTTTTAGGTCATTCAAATCCACATGAAAATGGCTTTGGCTTAGGTAAATCCACTTTCTATATAAATATGAGATTCTTAGGTATTTTGGTTTTTGAGGAATAATGACACACATATTGAGGAAAAACAAGAGGGCATCCTTTTCTTATATCTTTAACAGCAAGGCAACGTTGCCCAGAACTCCTTTCCACCTCTGCTTATCCCATTCTACCACTTGCATTCTTTGGCTTGGAATGTGTCACACATCTCAAAGCAGTCACATAAGGGAGAATAACATCTTTGTAATTGGCTTAGACCAATAAGGACCTAGTCTTGGGCTTAGGGATGGGGCTGACCTCCTCTGAATTATATAGCCATGTGGAAGAGGTGGCTGTCTGAACAAAATCAAAGTACTATTGTTAGGAAAACATGTTGGTGGTGGACAACAATGTTGGCGAAGCCCCATTTCCACAAGTAAGTTTACTTACTCTGACCCTGGAAGCTAAAAAATCTGGTACTGAGGGAGAGTTGCCACACAAGGGATGTGTACCAATTTGAGGGAGAGAATCATGTAGCAAAAAAGTAAGATGGACAGAGCATGGGGCAGTGAACCCCAGGTAGAGATGGGCTCAAAAGAGGATTCAGACAGAAATAGGGATCATTAAGCTGATCTCAAAGGAAGGAAAGCAAACTTCAGAGGTCTACTTGGCTGGCTGCAAATTTTGCCTTGGGCCATCAAACTCAAATATTTGTATAACTCATAAATAAACCAACAGCTCTAGGCAATTACAGCACAGTTATAAGTTGAGGGTCAGGACTATGAGCTGTTTCTTAAAATAATTAAGTCATGGGGGATCTCACCTCTCTGGACATTTATGGGATCTTATTTACTGCACAAAGGCATTGCATATGTATGTGGGGGTAAAGAGCAGGATCAGCTATATAATTTGCAAGGCCCAGTGCAAAATGAAAACTCAGAGCCCCCTGTTAAAAAAATTATTAAGAATTTCAAGATGTTCACAGCAGAACATTAAACAAAATATGGAACCTTTCTAAGCATGGGAACCCTGTACAACTGTACAAATTACACAGCCAGAAGTCATTTCTCAGGGGAGGATTGCTCTCTGTAAAGTCTGAAGAGGCATTAAGTGGCTTCCATACATCCCTTTAATAAACCCCCATATATATTTTGATTTGGCAACCTCATTGCAGCCATGTAACAACTAGAGTGGTATCAGAGCACACTATGGAGAATCAGAAGAAGCAGTTTCTAGCCGCAATGCTACAACCGAGAGCAAGTTTTTTTTTTTTCAGATCTCAGTTTGCTCATTTCTTAGAATTGATCTATACTAGTAGTTTTCAAACCTTTTATTTTAAAGCAGTAGAGCCCCCTTTACATTAAAATTTTTATTTGGAGTCTGCTGTGGTCTGAATATTTGTGTCTTCACAAAATTTATATTGAAACCTAATTTCCAGTGTAATACTGTTAGGAGGCAGAACCTTTGGGAGGTGATTTGCTCATGAGGGTGGGACCCTCATGAATGGGATTTGTGCCCTACAGAGGCTGAAGAAACCATAATTCTTCCACCATTTGAGGATGTAGTAAAGTAGAAAGTGGATCCTCACCGGACACAAAATCTTCCATGACCTATATCCCTCCCACCCCCTAGTACTATAAGAAGTAAACTTATGTTTAAGCTACCCAATTTGTGAAATTTTGTTATAGCAGCATGGATAGACTGAATACAGGATGGAATCATTAGAGTCTTAAATATAAAGAGATAAAAGAGAAAGTGTCTAATTAAAGTCTCTTCTGTTTCCTTGGCATGTAGGTGGCCACCTTCTTGCTCTGCCCTCATATGGCCATCCCTATGGGCATGTTCACCCCTGGGGTCTCTCCATTTGTCCATATTTCCTCTTACAAGGACAATAGTCAAATTGGATTAAGGCCCTACCCTAACAGCCTCATTTTAACTTAATTACTTCTTTAAAGACCCTCATGTTCACATACAGTCCCATTCTGGGGTACTAGGGTTGAGAGCTTCAACATGGGAATCTGTGGGGGACACTGTACGCAATTCAGCAAATTACTTTTCCCCAAGCCCCAGTCACAGAGTAGGTCTGGGGAAGTACCTTGGGATCTCTACTCTAAAACTACCACAGGGAGCATCAAATACACAGGATTATATTCCAGTGTATTGTATTTTCTGATTTCTATGTATAATCGAAGTCAGATACTGTCTTGTACATGTATGCAATCTCATTCATTTTTATAGTACCCATCAAAGATGTTTAGGAAACAGTCTATTTTGTTTTAGTTATTACTCTATGCTCTCTGGGTTTTCCCTATTCATTTATTTATTTTTTGTTTTTTAAAAAATTATTATTATACTTTAAGTTCTGGCATACATGTGCAGAATATGCAGGTTTGTTATATAGTATACATGTGCCATGGTGGTTTGCTGCACCCAACATCCCGTCATCTACTTTAGGTATTTCTCCTAATGCTATCTCTCCCCAGTCTGCCCACCCCCTGCTATCCCTCCCCTAGTCCCCCACCCCCTGACAGACCCCAGTATGTGATGTTCTCCTCCCTGTGTCCATGTGTTCTCATTGTTCAGCACTCACTTATGAGTGAAAACGTGGTGTTTGGTTTTCTGTTCTTGCATCAGTTTGCTGAGAATGATGGTTTCCAGCTTCATCCATGTCCCTACAAAGGACATAAATGCATCTTTTTTTATGGCTGCATAGTATTCCATGGTGCCACATTTTCTTTATTCAGTCTATCATTGATGGGCATTTGGGTTGGTTCCAAGTCTTTGCTATTGTGAGCAGTGCTGCAATAAACATACATGTGCATGTGTCTTTATAATAGAATGCTTTGTAATTCTTTGGATATATACCTAGTAATGGGATTGCTAGGTCAAATGGTATTCCTATTTCTAGAACCTTGAGGATTCGCTACACTGTCTTCTACAGTGGTTGAACTGATTTACACTCCCACCAATAGGGTGAAACCATTCCTGTTTCTCCACATCCTCTCCAGCATCTTTTGTCTGAGATGGAGTCTTGCTGTATTGCCCAGGCTGGAATGCAGTGGCATGATCTCGGCTCACTGCAACCTTTATCTCCCAGGTTCAAGTGATTCTCCTGCCTCAGCCTCCCAAGTAACTGGGATTATAGGTATGCTATCACACCTGGCTAATTTTTGTATTTTTAGTAGAGACTGGTTTTGCCATGTTGGCCAGGCTGGACTTGAACTACTGACCTCAGGTGATCTGCCCACCTTGGCCTCCCAAAGTGCTGGAATTAGAGGCATGAGTTACCACACCAGGCCTATTTATTCTCTATATTTGGTTCATGGGTGTTTTGTTTTTGCACTCTCATACCCTTCCAGGGGCCATCATCTTCTCAACTCTGTAACTTTGATGAGGACTGACCCACCTGGTCCCTGCTCCAGAACTTCTTTATTCTCCAACTGTTTCCCTGCAGGGCTCTGGAATCTAGATAACTCTGGGGGGAAATTTCAGTACTAATCCATGTGGGCAACTTGCTGCTTCTCTCATTTCAGCCTTGTGTCTCTGTCTTGATAATGGTGTTTCTATCTTAGGGTCTGGATCCATATAACGCATACCAGCTCCACATTGGTCTCTTGATAATTAGCTGATGTCTAACTTCCTGCCTTGCTAGCCTGCTCATTCTCTAAGCCTGGGAACTTTTGTGCCTTGTTCTTGCCATCCTCCCAGCGTCATCAGCATAATCTAGATCAAGAATTGGTAAAGTTTTTCTATTAAGGACCTGAAAATAAATATTTTAGGCTTTGCCACCCATGTGGACTCTGTCACTACTCAACTCTAACTCTGTAGAACAGAAGCAGCCAGAAATGACATGTAAACAAATGAACATGCTGTGTTCCAATAAAACTGTATGTACAAAAACAGCCAGCAGCTGAGGGTTGCTGACCTGAGTGCTATAGTTGGCAAACTTGATCTCAGTGGAATGTTATCAAATTATTATGTGGAATTTCATGGGCTACTTTCAAGAAACATCAGAAGAAACAAAATCTGTTGAAACATTTATTGGATTTCTAGCCTCCAGAACTATGAGAAAATAAATTTCTGTTGTTTAAGCCATCCAGTCTCTGGTATTATTATGGTAGCCCTACCATATGAATAATCATGTGTGATGTTTGACTATGTACACAGGTAATTCTGACACACTGAGCTGACAACTACTTGGTTAGAGTTAAGATGCAGACCCAGGAGGAAGATAAGGAAAAAGTGCTGAAGAATGTGTAGAGGAAATGTTGCCTTATAAATATAAAAGAGATGAGCTTTGTGTTGCCTGTAGGGTTCCCCGTACCTGTTATTTTAGTTCTCAGCCCTGAAGCAGCTATGGTTGTACTGTCCACATAAAGCTCTTCATTTGGTGGCTACCATCTGTAATCCCAGTGCTTTGAGAGGCTGAGGTGGGCAGACAGCATGAGGTCAGGAGTTTGAGACCAGCCTGGTCATCATGGTGAAACCCCATTTCTACTAAAAGTAAAAAAATTAGCCAGGTGTGGTGGCAGGCACCTATAATCCCAGCTACTCAGGGGACTGAGGCAGGATAATCACTTGAATCTGGGAGGTGGAGGGAGGTTGCAGTGAGCTGAGATTATGCCATTGTACTCCAGCCTGGGCGACAAGAGTGAGACTTCATCTAAAAAAATAAATAAATAAATAAATAAAATAAAGTTCTTCATTCGCCATCTTAATGCTGCTTCTGTTGTTTTGAGTTGAGTCAGAATAGTCTTCATCTTGTTCTTTTGAAGTTTTGCTCCCAATCAATGGGAAGCTAGCACATTTTCCTATCATGTACTCTTTATTGCCTCCCTCTCCTCTTGTCATGTTGGAAACTGTACAAGAGACAGAAGCCAAGAACTAAGGCTTTTCTTACCATTAAACAGACTATTTTTAAACTAGACAAAATAAGGGGCATTTGGGGGGGATGGAGTAATCTCGTTGCTATCTATGGCTTATTGTTATAAATCCAATTTCTCAAAAAGAGTTCCAGCGTTAGCAGATTTTAATGAAGTAGTTATTAAGCATATTTGGCTCTGATGAACGCAAATTTATTTCCTAATGATCTTTGTCTGACTGAAAATAGCAAGTCTTGAATATGTTAGTCTGTGTGGGGAATATTAATGTTTTCTTAATTTTTCCAGTGATATTGAATCAAAATGGCTTTTGGCAAATCAGTCAACTGAAACAATATCTAAGGACACCGAAATTCTGTCTCTTATTACTTAACATGATATATATTCAACTATAATTACAGTATCCCATTTTCTTAGTGCTTTGAATGGAAAAGTTTTAGAAAGTAACCATTTGATTTAAAACTCTTAGCTCTTTTTAAAATAAGGCATCATAGAAAGAAATAACAGTACCAGCCACTCCAAAAACATACCAAAAAGTAAAAAGCATCGACACAATGAAGATACTGCATCAACTAACGGGCAAAACAGCCAGCTAGCATCAAAATGGCAGGATCAAATTCACACGTAACAATATTAACCCTAAATGTAAATGGGCTGAACACCCCAATCAAAAAACACAGACTGGAAAATTGGATAAAAAGCCAGAACTCATCGGTGTGCTGTATCCAGGAAATGCATCTCACATGCAAGGATACACATAGGCTGAAAATAAAGGGTTGGAGGAAGATTTACCAAGCAAATGGAGAGCAAAATAAAGCAGGAGTTGCAGTTCTTGTCTCTGATAAAATAGACTTCAAACCAACAAATATCAAAAGATACAAAGAAGGACATTACATAATGGTGAAAGGATCAATGCAACAAGAAGAGCTAACTATCCTAAATATATACGCACCCAATACAGGAGCACCCAGATACATAAAACAAGTTCTCAATGACTTACAAAGAGACTTAGACTCCCACAAAATAGTGGGAGACTTTAACACCCCATTCTAAATGTTAGACAGATTAATGAGGCAGAAAATTAACAAGGATATCCAGGACTTGAATTCAGACCTGGACCAAGCAAACCTAATAGACATTTATAGAACTCTCCAACCCAAATCCACAGAATATACATTCTTCTCAGCACCACATCACACCTACTCTAAAATTGACCACATAATTGGAAGTAAATCACTCCTCAGCAAATGCAAAAGAACAGAAATCATAACAAACACTCTCTCAGACCACAGTGCAATCAAGTTAGAACTCAGAATTCAGAAACTAACTCAGAACTACACAGCTTCATGGAAACTGAACAGCTGGCTCTTGAATGTTGACCGGATAAACGATGAAATGAAGGCAGAAAGAAAGATGTTCTTTGAAACCAATGAGAACAAAGACACAACGTCCCAGAATCTCTGGGACACATTTAAAGCAGTGTCTAGAGGAAAATATACAGCAATAAATGCCCACATGAGAAGCAAGGAAAGACCTAAAATCGGCGCCCTATCATCAAAATGGAAAGAGCTAGAGGAACAAGATCAAAAAAACTCAAAAGCTAGAAGAAGACAAGAAATAACTAAGACCAGAGCAGAACTGAAGGAGATAGAGACACAAAAAACCTTCAAAAAATCAATAAATCCAGGAGCTGGTTTTTCGAAAAGATCAACAAAATAGACCACTAGCCAGATAAAGTGAGAATAATCAAATAGATGCAATAAAAAACGATAAAGGGGATATCACTACAGATTCCACAGAAATACAACCATCATCAGAGATTATTACAAACAACTCTGTGCACATAAACTAGTAAACCTGGAAGAAATGGATCAATTCCTGGACACTTGCATCTTCCCAAGCCTAAACCAGGAAGAAGTTGAAACCCTGAATACACCAATATCAAAGTCTGAAGCTGAGGCAGGAATTAAAAGCCTACCACCCAAAAAAATCCCAGGTCCAGATGGGTTCACAGCCAAATTCTACCAGACATACAAAGAGGAGCTGGTACCATTCCTTCTGAAACTATTCCAAACAATCCAAAAAGAGGGAATCCTTCCCAAATCATTTTATGAGACCAACATCATCCTGATACCAAATCCTGGCAGAGACTCAACAAGAAAAGAAAACTTCAGGCCAATATCCATAATGAACATAGATGCAAAAATTTTCAATAAAATACTGGCAAGCCAATTGCAACAGCAGATCAAAAAGCTTATCCACCATGATCAAATAGGATTCATCCCGGGGATGCAAGGCTGGTTCAACATACGCAAGTCTATAAATATAATTCACCACATAAACAGAACCAAAGACAAAAACCACATGATTATCTCAATTGATGCAGAGAAGGCCTTTGACAAAATTCAACAGCCATGTATGCTAAAAACCCTCAATAAACTAGGTATTAATGGAATATATCTCAAAAAAAATAAAAGCTATTTACGACAAACCAACAGCCAGTATCATACTGAATGGGCAGAAATTGGAAGCACTCCCTTTGAAATCTGGCACTAGACAAGGATGCCCTCTCTCACCACTCCTATTCAATATAGTACTGGAAGTTCTAGCCAGCGCAATCAGGCAAGAAAAAGAAATAAAAGGTATTCAGATAGGAAAGGAGGAAGGAAAATTGTCTCTATTTGCAGACGACATGATTGTATATTTAGAACACTCCATCGTCTGAGCCCAAAATCTCCTTAAGCTAGTTTAAAAACAGTTAAACCACACTGCCTTACACTCTTCACTACACAGTCCCTTCTTATAAGGG
>CAUYQU010054229.1:0-32021 GCA_963574635.1 Cheracebus regulus
AAAAACCCCTTGTCTAAAAATAGACTCACTGTCTAAAAATAGACTCACTATAAAAACTCCCTGTCTGAGAGGAGTCTGTGCGACTTCTCCGGCCCCTCCTGTCCGGACCGCAGAACCTCACCCGGGAGCCTGAATAAATTCTCTTGCATTGGATTATTTTGGTGCTGGCCTCAGTTTCTTCGTTTTGTCCTTGGAAACAAACCTCACACCTCTCTCTTCTCATTTTATTTCCCTAGATTTTTCTCAAATACGCTCAGAATTGTAGAGTCTCCCCATGAGAAATATTAAAACTAATTGTATTATAACCATTTCACTATGGTCATCTCAATCTCTTCACATTTCTTCACTATGATCTTGGAATTATTCTTTATCTTCTCCCTATATGTTAGTATTTTCTCACACATATATCTGGGTGACTGTTTCCTCTAGTCACGTTAATGTCATCAGAACACAGAGATTCAGCCTATGCCCTGCTGCTTACTGCACAGAAAGCCAGTCATGAAGACAATGATTGTTGCCAGGGGAGAAGGCTTCATTCAGGTGCTGCAGCCAAGGAGATGGGAGATGAGTCTCAAATCTATATCCTCAGTCAACTAAAATCAGCAATTTATATAGCAGAGAAGAAATGTAATCATGTGTGGGAAAACAGAAATTAGAGAGGGGTGAGGAAGAGGAGTTGGTCAACAGGAAGTAGTTGGTTAGGAAATAATGACTAGTGTGGGATCTGGTCTATTACTGAACAGATGTAGTGATTCTGGCAAGTTTCAGTTTCTTGATACTATCTGGGAGGATTGATGGTTGATTTCCTGATAACGGAATTCAGATAAGAGAAATGTAACTTTTTCAAGTTTTAAGTGTGGGACACTTAATTATCATTATTATTATTATTATTATTATTATTTTGAGACGGAGTCTCACTCTGCCCCAGGCTGGAATGCAGTGGTACAATCTCAGCTCACTGCAACCTCTGCCTCCCAAGTTCAAGTGATTCTCCTGCCTCAGCCGCCCAAGTAGCTGGGACTACAGGAACATGCCACCAAGCCCAGCTAATGTTTGTATTTTTAGTAGAGACAGGTTTCACCATGTTTGCCAGGATGGTCTCACTCTCTTGACCTCACGATCTGCCTGCCTTTGCCTCCCCAAATGCTGAGATTACAGGCATGAGCCACCTCACCGAGCCAGGATGCTCACTTTCTATGTTTATTCCAAAGAAATATAAACATCTATTCTATGAGACAATTGGACTGCTTTCGTTAACATGATCCCACATGCTTTCTGTTTTCTATAAATGTCTCACAATTTATTTCTGCTAATTATTTTATTCTAACACTATTTCACATTTATTTTTATATTAATTATATATTGTCTGTCATAGGTTTTGGGATATCAGTAAAGATGTGTTTGGTATACTCCATATGTTTAAATCTATTATACATAAATTATTTTATATACCAAATAAATGTGGGAAACTTGACAAATTTTTTTCTAAGGGGAGAGTGATGAGAGATAGCGAATTACATATTTGAGACTAGGAAGCCATTTTGGGTATGAAATGGTTAAGATTTGAATCCGACCCATAGCTGTGGAAGAGATTTCTGGCCATTCAAGGCAAATGACTTTCAGACACTTGTGTAGAGAGCCAGAGTAGGCCACCCATTCAGGGAGTATCAGCAGCAAGGCTGCTGTGAACTTTGAGTGAACTCCAGAAAAGCAAAACCATAATAGGGGAATGTGTATGTCTCAGAGAAGAGCAGAGAGGCCTAGAAAAAGATAATCAGCTCTCACTGACTTTGATGCAAGATAATTGTTAGCTAAAGCATGTTAACTGAATGAAGTATGAGAGTTATAACCACAGGCTGTTTTAAGTAACTTCATCCTCCCTCTGCTATGTGCTTTGTGAACATATAAAATAAAGTACTCTGAGGCAGGCTGGGCCGAAGAGGCTGACATCATCAGCTTTTCGGACTGCGTGGCCCAGCTCTCTCTGTTTGTCTGTGTATCTTTCTTCATCCCCAGCTGTTCCCTCTTAGGTCTTTGAACCCTTGTGCAGCGCAGGATGCAGTGTGTGCCAGACACTGGTACATTAAAATTTGAGCATGGATAATAAAGAAGATTCAAGGCGTAAGTATAGTTTAGCAGACTGAAACACTGTTTCATTTTTATTTTAAATAATAAAGAAAAAATTAGAAGTATTACATTAATTTTAATACTATTTATATTAGAGAATTTCATGATAAAAACTTCTTTTTTAAGTGAAATATAATTAATATCATAATTGATGTGGTTCCTATATGAATTTTTGTGGGGAGAAAAGAAGAAAAAGGTAGATAAAATGAAAAACAGGAAAAAAGAGAAAACAAATCAAGCTACACATTGGGAACTTCACTGAGAGGGTTATTTTTTGGAGTCTAATAAAGGAATATAAAAGGAAATGTACTACAGGCATGGGGACTTTAGAAAGTATGTTGTACTTGTTTTCAGTATTTTCATGATTTTACAAAGTGCTTTTTAAAATGCATTTAAAAAACATAAAATTTTTAGAAATTAAAAAAACATCTAAGAACAATTTTCTTTGAATAATGCCATGTCACACTTCATGGAAACTAGTGCTTCACAAGTGATTAGAGACCTAATGCAAATATACTACAGAAGAGTTACTTAATAACACATGGCCCATCTTAGCTGATTACCTAATTATATTTAGGAGAGGCAGATGTTTCTTGATGACTTTCTCTCAAACAGAATACATTATTTTTGTTTCATGTTTCTCAATCTTTTTTTACTACTAAGCAATTTGATATGCTTTGGATTTAAGGTGGTAGTTTCACAATATGTAATATTTTCACAATAAATATTTTAATATTAGAATTAAAATGAATAACCTATGATAATTATGAAAAATTTCACCAAGTATTAAAATTAATTAAATGATTATGGCTCTTAATATGACTGACAGAAAGAGCGATATACATATATGAAACAAATCCTCTTAAATAATACACTAACATGAGATATCAAGTACCTAAAGTAAAATATTTCAGATTCGTGTTGATATTTATTATTTAAAACTATCTAAATCTTAGTTTAAATGTTTTAAATGTAAAAAAAGTTTATTTATCTTTATATCTGTTTATCTTTTGGAACACTGAATAACTGAACAATGAAATTATTAATATTTAAATACTGATTACTCATAATATTTTAAGACTTTAGGATGTGTAGCATCACTTGTCAGGAAAACTTGTATTATATTCTACCTTAAAAGTCTTGGTAGACTGCTCTATTAATGTTTAAATGTTCCTTTAGCATAGAATCAGCCTGATGAGTTTTTTGGAAGACATTATTATCCCAATTATTGTTCCGTTTGTTTTAAGGTTTCACCTCTAGATACCATGGTTTCCACTGTTCATGCTCTGGTGAATCACATAAGTCTCAGTTGTCTTATCCAGCTCCCCATGTTCTGTTTCTATTAATATCTCTCTCATCTGCTATCATCTCTCATTAAAAATTCATCCTGTGTATGGAGTGAAACATGAAACATGAGGTACAGGTATTACTTTCCAAAGTTAAGTGGTAATTACTTTTAAATAAGTGATGTTTCCTAATAAAGCATAAAGTTTAATAACTTAGGAAAAACTAAAACGCTAGTACTTACAATTCTAAAAAATGGTTTTGCTACATATAATGGCTCCACTTTGTAATTATACTGGTGAAAAACAAAAAGTAAAATTCATTAGACAGTCTGGCTAATGGTTCTTAAAGTCATACTCATAAGATTTCAGAGTGTTATCTGAACAGAGTGTTTTCTGTTAACTGAGTCAACAGAAAAAATGAATATATATTTATTTCTTGATATAAAGAGTAGGTATTTATTGTAGTATAGAGGCCGTTTTGTCAATATAACAGATTGATGCAGTCATATTTAAATATTTCTTAATTCAATTTCTTAAATGGATTTTGGTATAAAATATTTCTTAACATTAGATACTAATCATAATAAGCAAAATAAATATATATGATATCTTTATTTTCTCTTTTTTTGTGTTTTACTCTTTGCTCTATCTAAACCTATTTAGTTTTCTTCAATACAAACATGATGTACTTTCTAATAATGGTTCAAAACATTTCATTTTCACTTATTCAAAGAAGAGAAAATATATCTTTCATAGTATATATTATTTTTTACAGATATCAAAAGTACCATTACATAAGGTACCGTTGACGAGGGTTTTATGCTGAGTTGAAACTTTTAAGAACTATATTCTAATTCGCATATACTATGATTAAACTATTATTTAAATATTTGCCACTACTCTAAAAACTGTCTGTTACTACTTCCTGTTATAGATAGTCCAAAGCAATACATTTATTTCACTAATTGATACAGGTAGGATGATGATAACACTGAATTATGCATGATATTAGAATAATATTACAAAATGATTAAGATTTTACTTCTGGGCAGCTAGAAAGTATCAACAGTATGAAATTATATATTGACATTAGCATAAGTAGCTGTATAATTTAAAAATACTTGATATTTTAGAAGAACAAATTTTAAAACATATATGTGAATGAGTTTTGACAATTGTATGTACCCACATAATACTCTCCAAAACAATACATAAAATGTACCTATTGACCCAGAAAATTCTTTAGTGCCATTTTTAAACAATTTTCTGGCTTCATCAGCGACCATTTATAATTTCTATTACTTTGGTTTAGTTTTACTTTTTCTTAAACTTCATATAAATGAAATGATATAATAAAATGATTTTAGTATAGCATTTTCATAAATTTAAGATGAAATAATTTAACATGGCAATTATCCCCAGACTTCTCAAACTGATTTATACATTCAGTGCAATGACAATAAATCTTAGCAAGCATTTTAGAAACAAAAACTCACAGCTGATTTTATAATTTTATTTGAAAAGTTTTAAATCTTGCTTAGTGAAAACAATACTGAAAACGAAGAGCAAGGTTGAAGGTCTTAATATTTCTTGTTTTAAGACCTCAATAATTAATAACGTTGTGCTATTGCCAAAAACTAAAACATATAAATCAATGAAAAATAATGGACATCTCTAAAATATAGCCACAAATATATTATTAAAATAATTTCTAGCAAAGTTACAGTTTAATTAAACTGATAATAAATTGAATATAATTATAATATCTGCACTTTATATAGTTAAATAAAATAATTATAATTATCTTATAACTAAAGATAATTGTAAGATATCCATTTTAACAAAGGGGGCTGAACCATATATATGCAGGTAAAAATATAAAATAAAACAACTCGTATCTCACCACACAATAAAGTAATTCAAAATATGTAATAGATTTTAATTTTAAAAACCTTAACTTATTAAAATTCTGAAATAAAACATAAAATCATTGTGACATAAGATTAGCCAGTGATTTCTTAAATAAACATAAAAAGAGCATTAAAAATATTAATTACATGGACTTTATCAAATTAAAACTTTTGTACTTTGAAAGAAATAATGAAGTATATTAGATATCAGCAACTGACAGGGAAAAAATAGCAGTATAGCTGATATAAGAATTTTATCCAGAATACAGAAAAAACTCATAATTCAAGAAGACAACTTTATTTTAGAAAGGCAAATTATTTGATTCGACACTAACCAAAAGAAGATATATTAATGGCTAGTACACACATGAAAAGGTACTATACTTTACCAGTCATCTGGTAAATGACTAAAACCAAAATGAGATACTAGCACACAGACACTAGTATAGCAAACATTAAAAGAACTGACATCAATGTTGGCAAGGATGTGAGGCAAATGGAATACTATATATTTCTGTGGGAAGTAAATTTGCACAATTTTTGTGAAAAACAGTTTGGCATTTTATAAAATGTTAAACATATACTTACTATATAAACTTGAGATTTCACTCCTAGGTATTTGCTCAAGAAAATTGAAACGTGTCCACATATAAAACTAAGTGTATGTTAATTCAACACCATTCATTATAGACAATGAAATGAAAACAACCCAAACTATTTAACAACTGTTGAGTTGGTACACAAATTATAGTGATTGTAGTAGGAGGCAGGTGAATTCCTAGGCAAGAAGGGCTAGGTGCCCAGTGAAACGCGACCTTCAAGCCAAGAACGATCCAAGGCCTAAAAACTGAGCTGCCAGTTCCGAATAGAAGCCATGGACCAGAGTGAGGACTCTCACTCATATATGGCATACTTCCTCCCGATTTGTCATTACCTTTCGCCTATTTTACATATACTTATGTTTCTGTGATCATGGGCTGTCTTCATTTACATAGCAGAAAATGTCACTCCAGACCCCAGCTGGTTGCAGGCCAACCTGTCACTTCTGCTTCCAATTGGTTCTTTACACTATCATGTCTCTTTCTGAATGGAGCTTTTTCCAAAATGACTCACAGGCCAGTCAGGGCACTCCTCTTCCTTCCCATCCACAAAAACACAGAATGTAAACTTGTAGCTAGCAGCCCTCTTTTGGGTCCCCTCTCTGCTGAAAGCTTTTTCTGTTACCTAATAAATCCTGTTCTGCCTTACTTA
The DNA here is from genome assembly GCA_963574635.1 of Cheracebus regulus. Taxonomy (NCBI): domain Eukaryota; kingdom Metazoa; phylum Chordata; class Mammalia; order Primates; family Pitheciidae; genus Cheracebus; species Cheracebus regulus. Next base: position 6,575 of record CAUYQU010054229.1, read on the forward strand.
GTCTCCAGTGTCCACATGCCTTATTCTTCTTGGATGTGTGCCATTACAAAACGGGATCAAACTATACCTTTAAAATAAATATGTTTTATTGTTTTGGGGGTTTTGTATTATTTATTGTATTATTTATTGTTAATTTGATTTATTATATGTTTAATTTGCAAAGGCTTTTTATTGTGGTAAAAATTCTTATATCAGCTATATCCTGTTCAGATGGTTGTCAGATATATTTAAATTATAATTAAATAAAGCAAAGAAAACAAGTGAGCATGTTTAAAAAATCTAGGATAGAAACCACTAAGTAATTAACGTTCGTTCACAGTTCACACAGACGTGTAGGTGTGTGTCTAGGGGTATGTCTGGGTTGGGAGAGTATGTGCGTAGAGATGAAGAGGTTTTACATGGTAGAGAGATTATTTCATTTTAATTTATATACCTTTGCATTTTTACTTTTCTTTAAAGACAGTAACCTTAGTGCTATCGGTCATCTTGTGGCTGTATAATAGCATGATTCATGTACCTAATTATGCCTGTAAATAAAAAATTATATGTATGATGTATTTTCCTACCTATAAACTGATAGCATCTCCTCCTCACAGCGTTGTAAATGTTAAGACTCATGAACACCTAATCAAATAAAATATAAACGATATAATATAATCCAAGTTCTACAGATTTTTAACATACTTACATGATATAAAAATTAATATTAATTGTATAAGCCCTAAAAATGGTAAGATAAATCACCCAAAAGTGAAATACAAGTAAACTGTTTGCCAATGAATGAACGTATCTATTCTTTATAGAAACAAACACAATATTTATTTTCTGAAAACTGATTGTAATTTTTTTAATTTTAATTTTTACAGTCTTTCTTGATTTTTTGAAGTTGGCCTATTTACTAGCTAAGGCAGCAGTCCCCAACCTTTTTTTGGCACCAGGGATTGGTTTCATGGAAGACAATTATTTTCCACGTACTGGGGTGGGGTCGGGATGGTTTTGGGATGATTCAAGCATATGTTTATTGTGCATTTTGTTTCCATTATTGTTACATGGCAATACATAATGAAATAATTATATAACTCACTATAATATAGAATTAATGGGAGCCCTGAGCTTATTTTCCAGCAACTTTGATGGTCCCAGCTGGTGGTGATGGGATACAGTAACTGATCATCAGGCATTAGATTGCTGTAAGGAGCATGCAACCTAGATCCCTTCCATAACCAGTTCACAATAGGGTTCACGCTCCTATGAGAATCAAATGCCACAGTTGATTTGACAGGAGGTGGATCTCAGGTGGTAAAGCGAGTGATGGGAAGTGGCTGTAAATACAGATGAAGCTTCCGTGGCTTGCTGGCCTCTCACTTCCTGCTGTGTGTCCAGGTTCCTAACAGGCATGGCAGATGGGCTAGGGACCCCTAAGCTAAGTTATGTTGGCTAAAATAAAATTCTAGAATATATCACTATATATTTAAAGATGTTAGGGATAATTTATAGAAAAATAAAATGTCAGCTTGTCATAATAATATAAAAGGAAGGCATTTGAAAGTTCAAGATGTTTTCAGACAAAACATATTTGCTTTATTGCATTGAGAAGTGATCCAGACATAATTTCGTTTGCTAAGTAAGTTTTTCAAAATCTTCTGAATACAGTGAATCAAAAGATCACCTAAAATTTCCTATCCTTAGATTAACTCATATTGAACAAAGAACAATGCTTTTTACTCCTCAATTTCATACTCATATTCTATAAGGAAAAGTAGATGTTTGTGTGTATATGTGTGTGTCTGTATGTTTGTATGATGTTTTTATAGAAATTTAAAGATTAAATATAGATAATTCTTTTCAGAAATATTCATTTTAATAAGAAGTTTAGTCTACATCTATGTTTAAATTGATGTGTTTTTATAACTGTGATTTGGGGGCAACTTTTCGGTATGTTGTAAATTCTACTAATTAAGCGTGGATAAAGGATTAATAAAGATATCAGTGATGCCTCTTTTGGTCATGGACTTACTTTACTTACTGGAAATCCATCACTTGCTGCGACTAGTGTCTTTTCAAAGGCAAATAATTTCAAAGTGATTAAAATTATTTAGCATGATTGTCCCCATATATGAAAACCAGATTAACACAAACAATTTTTGGTCAAAATAGGGCATCCCAAGTAGTTTTTGTGTGCTCAGTTTTATTTCCCGAAATAATTAACAGGGCTGTGAGCACCTAAGAAAGCAGAATTTCTTAGAAACAGACTACATCTTTTCTGTTCCTAAGCAATAGAAATAGAAATAGCCTATATTATCTCCTCATTCTTATGACATATACTCTGTGAGCTACCTTTCTTCTCTAGCCTCCTCTTTTCTTATACCTTCTCTAGAGAACCATGTCAGTACTTAAGCAAAACTGCTAAACAAAAGATTATTTTGAATCACAGGGTTTACAAAAATTATCAGTAATTTAGTCTGAACACTTATCAGCTCATTAACAAGCATCTTGAAATACAAAATTTTCCTCCAAGTTTCTCAAAGAATATTTACCAGTAATTCACCCTCTTCAAAATAGGGTAATGAAAGAAGGATAAGAGAAATGACAGGGGTAAGGGTAACACAAAGATAATGGCTACCTTGTTGATGTTCAATGATTGCTCATTAAAGGAGTAATCACACAGAGAAACTACACAGATTAATTTTAAACAAAGGCTATTGAGATTTTGAATGTAGAAGTTTTTATATGTATAAAAAGTATTCCTTTTCATTTTAAGCAATTTTCTAAAATAGGTCTGCCTTCTATAATATCAAAGAAAAATACCTGTAATTAAAAAAAGATAACACCAGAAGTGCATAGTCATAAAGTACAACTTTGAAAAATGAAATTACCTGAGGAATAGACACTTTCACATGTATCAAGGCAATTTACAAGTTGCAAATTAAAGCTTTAAAAAGAAACCAATTAAAAGGCTAAAGAATTAAATGTCATTATTTTCTTATTAATTATAAGTGCTATTTAGTACACTTTCTAAGAGAAAAATTAAATAAAAAGCACAATCAAAACTGAAAATTCCAGCTTATCTTTTAACAGAATGTAAGTCTTGGAATTCTTAGCATAAGTTATATTTTATGACATGAAATTACAGAACAGAACTTCAGAGTTCAATATATATTTTAAAAACATTATTTTTGATTCTGGAAATAGAATATTATTTTTCTATAACATTTTCCCAGTAAAATGCATTTTTAGTTGCATGAACTGCTTTTAATTTATTATAAATATTTTTTATCTCCCTAATTGAACAGAATCAAAATAAAATGTAAACACTACTTGGTAACAATAGTTTAGCAATTGGAATATATACACATTGATAATTATCTTTTTGTTTTCTTACATCTAAAAAAAAAAAATTAAACCACCTTTCTCTCATGCCAGGACATACTCACATAACTTGAAATGTGATGTGTATTAAGTTTGTTATCATCAATGAGAATGATAGCTGTTTATGATAAAACTGAATAATATAATATTTTTATTTTTAATGGCTCCACGTGTATAGATCATAACTTATGTAAACAATAATTTTTATTTTTTTTGTGTGTTGTAATATTATAACCCACTGATGTGAAGTCCTTCTTTTCAGCATGATTTTGTGGCTGTGTATTGATGAGAGTGTCAAGAATACACAATAAAAAAAATGTACTCTTCAATAAATAGTGTTGGCAAAACAATATTTACATGCAAAGGAATGAAATTAAACTCATATCTTACAGTATATACAAAAATAAACTTGAAATTGTTTAAAGATTTAATGTAAGACCTTAAACTGTAAAAATCCATGAGGAAATCATAGGAAAAAACCTTCTTGACCTTGAGCTTGGCAGTTATGTCTTGGCTATAACACCAAAAGCATAAGCAATGAAAGCAAAAATAAACAAGTGGAATTACATCAAACTAAAAAGGTTCTACACAGCAAAGAAAACAGTAAGATGAAAAGGCAACCTATGTAATGTAAGAAAATATTGGCAAATGATACATCTGTTAAGGGGTTAATATCCAGAATATATAAAGATCACACGCAATTCAATGCAACAAAACAAATAACTCTATTAAAATGAATGAAGGATTTCAATGTAAATTTTTCCAAGGATATACAAGTGGCTACCGGGTGTACGAAAAATTGCTCAACATAGCTAATCATTAAGAAAATACAAAACAAAATCGAAGTGAGGTATGACATGTTAGGATAGCTATTGTCAACAAGACATGAGATTAAAAACTATTGGTAAGGAGGTGGAGAAAATAGAAGGCTTGTGCACTTTTGGTGGGAATGTTCATTGTGAAAGCATTTTAAAGAAAACTATATGAAGATTGCTAAAAAATGTAGCTATAACTACCATATATTCCAGCAATTTTACTTCTGCATATAAACCTAAAGAAAATGAAATATCAACTTTAAATAAGTATCTACTCCCCCATTTTTACTGCAACATTATTAGTAATATCCAAAATGCATAAACAATCTAAGCCTTTATTGATAGATGAGTGGATAAAGACTATGTGGTATATTCATACACTAAATATTATTTGGCTTTAAAAATGAAGGAAATCCTATTATTTGCAACAATATTACAAAAGATATTATGTTAGCTGGAATAAGTCAGACACTGAAAGAAAAGTACTGCATTATCTCATTTATATGTAGAATTTTTAAAAAGTCAAACTCATAGAAGCAGAGAGTAAAACAGCTGTTGACAAGGGATGGGGGATAGAGGAAATAGGAAATGTTGAAAGGGTACAAATTTTCACTTCTAAGATGAATAAGTTCTTGAGGTCTAATGTACAGCATAGTGACCATAGTTAATAATGCTGTATTGTTTACCCAAAATTTGTTAAGACAGTAGGTCTTAAGTGTCTTCACTACATGCACGTGCACACACACAAGGGAATGGCAACTAAGTGTGGTAATGACTATATTAATTTGATTGCCAATAATTTCATAATGTATACGTATGTCAGCTAATCATGTACATCTTGAATATATGCAATTTGTATTTGTCAATTATGCCTTAGTAAAGCTGAAAACAAGAACAAAAAAAGAAACAAAAGAAATAAGCAATACATTCTTTTAAAGCAGTAAAAAAATCACTTATTTTATGTGCTAACATTGTGATACTCTACTTTTACAGAATTAAATAATTTCTGTAACCTCAAACATGTTTTTCTTAATTCTCAAATAGAAGTTACGTTTAGAAAATTCACCCAGTGTTTAATTTCTTCAAGTTAAAATCATGTAAAGCTATAAAGAAAAAACTACACATTCATTCAAAAATATTAACTAATGTTTATATGTTAGTGTGTGTTCATGTATGTATATACATATATATATATATATACACACACATACATACTCCATCTCAAAAAAATAGTCATGTGTGTGTGTCCACGTATGTATATATATGCATGTATAAAAAAACAGACTTGCTTTTTGAGACGGAGTCTTGCTGTGTCTCACTCATCAAGAATATATTTCCTTTAGTTCTTTACATGCATTTTTCTTTAATTCTTTGAAAATATTTTCCATTAATTCCTTTAAAGTATTAATAATAGCTGATTTAAGTTTTCTGTCTGTAAGAGCTAACTCCTTGGCTGTCTCCAAGAGTTGGTTTCCTTTTTGTTTGTTTCTTTGTTTGAGAGGGAGCCACGCTCTGTTGCCCAGGCTGGAGTGCAATGATGCCATCTCACCTCACTTTGACCTCCACCTCCCAGGTTCAAGTGATTCTCTTGCCTCTTACTCCTGAGTAGCTGGGATTACAGACACCGAACACCATGCACAGTTAATTTATTTTTGGCATTTTTAGTAGATATGGGGTTTTGCCATGTTGGCCATGTTGGCTAGGCTGGTCTCGAACTCCCGACCTTAGGTGATCTGCCTACCTTAGCCTTCCAGAGTGCTAGGATTACAGGCATAAGCCACCACACCTGGCCCAGACTAAAATATAAACTAAGTATTTTCAATATTCTGCTAAAAAAGTAGTAGTGTGATATTGAGGGTAGCTATTAATTACTTTTTCTTTTCATTTTAAAAAAGAAAGGACTTGGAAATTTCTAACAATTCATCTATAAAATTGTTATGCAATATATGTTAACAGTGACATAAAATATCACAAATGCATACTTACAGACAAATAAATAGAATTTTATTTTACAAGGGGACATAGAAGGTAATGGCAGGGTTATGCCCTCACTAAAACTATGGAAGGTAAAAAGAAAGTTGTCAGGAGTGAGAAAGCCCTCAGACCATGCTACCGGTGTGGAAGGGCAAAAGGATAGGAGAATGTGTAGGAAGAACCTCAGATTGTGGTTTTGATCTTAAATAAGTCTCAGTGACCACTGAGTAGTCCAGGAGCAAAGACTGACTCAGCAGGATCTAGTGTGCTCAATCCTCATGGGAGGGCTGCCTGTATAGACCATGACCTTTGCTCATATGTCCTGGCGATTCCTCAAAATGCTGCAGCTGGATGCTCTAGTCTAGTACTAGTCATGGCAGCTTGTCTCTTGAAGTAGTATCTAAGCAGTGGATCTGTACATCTGATGAAGTCAGTAATTTCTAAACCAAACTATATACTTATCATATGACTTATCATTGCCATTTCTTGTTATTCACTGAAGACTAAGATATTATGTCTACAAAAAGATATGGAAGAATGGCAAACCAAAAATAATTAAAATGCCTGTTATCAGGAGGAGAGGAGAATAGATATAAACGTAGTGTTACATTCATAGAATGGAATACATTCAAAATGAGTAAACAAATACATAATAGATATACCAAATAAACAGCTAGAAATGTAAATATACATAAGAAAACAAACTACTAATACTTAAGACATGAATGGATCTCTCAAGTACATTGTATTGAGTACAAGAAGTCAAGCACAAGAGTAATTTATGTTAAATTAACTCAAATAGTGTCTCCTTCACCATGAAAGATGATGGATAGAGAAGAAACAAGGGATTTTTGATTGACCAATGCCACAAGGGATAAAAATATCTTATAATTAATAATGATTGCCTGAGAATAATCAAGAAATATGTGTAAAAATAGTAAATGAAGGTGAGGACTTAACTTGTTAAATATTATGACAATAATTATACTGATATCAATTATATATATATACACATACATGAACATATGTATACACATCTGCAAATAAATATACCAGTATGCTTCATGTATATATGTTAAGGAACCATTGAATTAAAATAAAGCAGAAGAAAAACCAAGCATATGAAGATATATCATTGCATGGCATAAAAATATGAACTCCAGACCCAAATAATGTCACTTCGAAACCTAACTCCATTATTTCTTAACTGCAAAATTTAGGCAACATGCTTAAATTCTCAAGGTCAGATTTCTCATTTATATTATGGGAATGCCATAATTATTGACTTTTATGAATTGAATATTCTGTTCTCTTGATCTATGTGTCTATATATATACCAGTACCACACAATTTTGTTTACTCTAATTTTTTTTTCCTTAGAATTGCTTTGGCTGTTCTGGCTCTTATTGGATCTGTATTAACTTTAGGATTGTTTTTCTAAGTCTATAAATAATGATGTTGGTAATTTAATACAAATCATGTTGAATCTGTAGATTGCTTTGGTCACTGAAGTCATTTTCATGATATTGATTCTTTCAATCCATGAGAATGGGGATGTTTCTCCTTTTTATTGTGTCATCTGTGATTTTTTTTCACCAGTGTCTTGTAGTTCTCCTTGTAGAGATTTTCTCCTTCTTGGTTAAATGTGTTTCTATGTTTTTTGTTTATTTTTTTAAAAATTTTTTTGTAGCCATTGTAAATGAGAATGAGTTCTTAATGTGGTTCTCAGCTTGAACATTATTGGTGTATAGAAATGCTACATTTTTGTACATTTATTGTGTATTTTAAAACTATGAAAGTCATTAATCAAATCTAGAAGATTTTAGGAGGACTCCTTAGGGTTTTCTAGTTATAAGATTATGCCATCAGCAAAGAGATAATTTTACTTCCTCTTTTCCAATTTGGATGGTTTACATTTTTTTCTCTTGCCTGATTATTCTGACTAGAACTAACAGTACTATGTTGAATAAATGTAGTAAAAGTGAACATCTCTGTCTTGTTCCAGTTGTTAGGTGGAATGCTTTCAACTTTTCTTTGTTGAATATGATGTTGACTGTGAATTTGTTATATATGGCTTTTATTATTTTGAGGTATTCCTTTGATACCTAGTTTGTTTAGGGTTTTTATCATGTCGGATTTTATTGAATGCTATTTTTTTAACTGAAACATGAGGTTGTTAATTGGAAATCTTTCTATATGATGTAGGCATTTAACATTGTAAACTTTCCTTTTAGCACTGTCTTTTCCGTATCCCAGAGGATTTGATATGTTTTGTCTCTATTTTTATTTGTTTCCATTTTTTTTTCAATTTATAGCATGATTTCATTGTTTACTCAAAGATCATTCAGGAGCATGTTGTTTAATTTCTATCTACTTGTGTAATTTTGAGAATTGCTCTTGATATTTATTTCTAGTTTTATTCATTGTGGTACAAGTAGATGCTTTATCTGATCTTGATTTTTTTTTAATTTATTGAGACTTGGTTTATGGCCAAGTGTATGGTTTATTGTGGAGAATGGTCAGTGCACAGGTGAGAAAAATGTGTGTTCTGCAGTTGTTGCATATGATGCTCTGTAAATGTTTATTAGCCCATTTTCTCTAGAGTCCAGTTTAAGTTCAGAATTTCTTTGTTAATTTTCTTCCACAATAATCTGCTTAGTGATATCAGTATGGTGTTGAAGTCCCCTAGTATTATTGGATTTATCTCTTTCTCTTTTCTTAGTTCTAGCAGTATTTGCTTAATGAATCTGGGTGTTCTGGTGTTAAGTAGACACAGAATTATTATATCTTCTTGTTAAATTGAACCCTTTATCATTATATTATGACATTTTTTGTCTGTTTTGTAGTGTTGGCAGTTTAAAGTCTGTTTTATATAATGTAAATATAACTGTTCCTACTCATTTTTGGTGTATTTCTGGATGGGATATCTTTTTCCACCATATTCTTTGAGACTGAGAATGTTCCCACAAGTTAAGTTTCTTGAAGACAGTATATGGCAAAGCCTGGTTTTTTTTTATCCACTCTATCATCATTGTATATTTCCTATGTGGAGCATTTATTTACATTCAAGAGGTTACTATCAAATGTTAACTGTCATCGTAGATGCTTTGTAGTCTCAATTGTGCAATTACTTTAAACCTATGACCTGTGAATTTTCATGGGCTTTTAGGAGACATATATTTTCCTTTCATTTCTAGGTTTAGAATTTGTTTGACCATTTCTTGTAGGTCCAATCTAGTGGTGACGTATTATCTTAGCATTTGCTTGTGAGGGGAAATCTTTATTTCCTCTTACATGTATGAATCTTAGTTTGGCAGAATACAACACTCTTGGATGGCAGGTGTATTTTTTTTAAGCAGACTGAAAATAGGCCCCAATATCTTCTAGCTTGCAAGGTTTCTGCTGAGAAGTCTACAGTTAGACTGATGGGATTTGCGTTATAGGTAATTAGACATTCCTCTCTTGTAGCTTTCAATAAATATGTTCGCATTTACTTTGGATAGTCTGATGACTATGTGTTTTTATAAGATTTTTCTTGCACAGAATCCTTCATGTGTTCTCTGAGCGTCTTTCATCTTGATGTCTAATTCTCTAGCTAGACCAGAGAAGTTTTACTAAAGAATACAGTCAGCTATATTTTCCAAGCTTTTCAATTTTTCTTTCCCCCAGGAATGTCTATAACTCATAAACTTGTTTGCTTTGCTTAAGACCATATTTTCAAAGGCTTTGTTTATATTTTTAATTATTTTTTCTGTCAAGCTTCATCCAAAGGACCAGTTTTCAAGCTCTGAATTTTTTATTCTGTTTGGTACACTCCATCATTAAAGCTTTCAATTATAATTAGTAATTCCTTCAAAATTCTTTTCCAGCAGTTCTATTTTTGTAATACAGATCTTTTTAGTAAACTTTTCATTTACTAAAAATTTATATCCTGAATTGTTTCTCTGCTTTCACTGTGTGGATTTTCAACTTTCTTGGGGACTTGCCGAGCTTCCAGGCAATCTATATTTTCAATTTTTTGTAATATCAGAATTCTCATTTTGGTTAGCGTCCATTGCTGGAGAAGTGGTGTGATATTTAGGGGGTGTTTTTATTTTTGTATTACCAGGGTTTTTTACATAGATTTTGTTTTCTATCTGGAGGAGCTATGACTTCTTATTTTTGAACTTGGTTTCATTTTGATGGGACTTTCTTATTTCCCCATATTGAGGGTATGACTGCAATTATGTTGTTTGGCTTCAATTCTAGCTGCTTTCAAGGTGACAAGGCTCTGTATGATTTCCTTGTTTATAGATAGCTTTTGTGTAGTGACTTTCTCATAAGCTGATTGTAATAGCAGTGTTTAGGGAATGTGAGTAGACTATCCTCTTTGGGGCTGGAAGTGCAGAGGTTTGGGAATCTTATCTCATTACCTAGCACCGAGGTCCTCTGTCAACAGATTTTTCATTTGGATGTTCAATTCATTCTCCAGTCCAGTAGTTGGCACTTATCAGTAAGAGCTGGCTCACTCTTAGATACCCCAAAGACTATGAGAAGCACAGGTCCAAATGGGAATGGCAAGGAGAGCTCATGGTGAGATGTCCAAAGGTATTTGATGGAAGAGGGGGGTCCACTAGCTACATACACTGGGAAGGCAGGAAGGCAATCCACTTTCCTATCATAACCCTGTTCCAGGGCTTCTGGTCTTCAGTTCAGATAGACAGTTTCTGTTTCTGGGTTGCAAGTGGATAAGGGGGCAGAATACTCCCTCTCCGTGTCCATTCCCAGTCATTTGTGCCACCTGTCTCTTGGGGTAGGACCTCGTTTCTCCCCTTTAGAGCCTGGTACCATACTCACTTCTCCAGTGGGTGGGGACACAGTCACCTTCTGCTCAGAAGCAGGGACTCTCAGGCAGAGGAGAGTACACAAACGTCTTCTTTGCCCAAAGGGTGCTTTGGCACACTGCACTTCCCATCCTCTAGGGGTAGCCCACTATGAGGGCAAGACCTCCAGAAATCCTGCAGCTCCTCAGGGTCTTGACCATCTCCTATAGTTGACACAGTCTCAGTGGGTTCTACCCAGTAGTTTACAGGAAATCTACTGATGTAGAGACATAAAGGCTGAGATTCTCTCGGCAGAACAGTACCCACAATGGCTTCACAACCAATAAATTGCCTACCTCCTCCGCTTGGGTTTGAGGTGAGAGTGAGTGAAACTTTGCAAACTGGCCTCCTGATGCTCTGCTCTCAAGGACTTCTCCAATGGCCACCAATAGCAGTGCCTGGGCTTGGGGTTGCAGAGAAGCTCACCAGCATTTTGACAGTCAGCAATATGCTGCAGGTGGAAAGGGAGTAAAGTAACACCCAACCTACCCTTTCCATGGGATTACAAGTTCCTCAGGGGTCATTATCTTCCAAACTCTTGCTGCCTTTTCTTTTCTGCACCCCAGCTTCACCCCATGGGTTCTCTGACAGATTCTGAAACTTTCCTTTAGTATTCTACTCAGGCCATGGTCATTCACCTGTAACTTTGTTTTTTATTTCTGAGAAGAACCAGTAGCTAGTGTCTGTAGTCAGCCATCTTGGAAACAAAAACAAAAACAAAAACAAAAACAAAATAGGTCTTACTTAAGAAATATTTTCCTTCTATTAATTCAATCAAATTGTCACACAAGTTAAATCTAATGAAAAAAAATCTTTATTTTCTAGATATTTACCCAACATTTGATTAAACTATAATATTGTGATATAGTAACAAACTTATTGCATAAAATGTATTTAAACCTAAATATAATTAATTGTCTTATTTGGCAGTAATTTGCTTTAGTTGGCTTATTATCCTCTCATAGTACATTTTACTGCCTTTAACATGGGGCTTTCTAAGCCAAATTTATTAAATGCTACCAGTCAACCATAGCAATAGATGAAAAATATTTACCAGCCCACTAAATGTTTTACCAGCCCTTCTGCTTTTGTGACATCCCAAATGTAGTAAAATTAATGCAATTAGCATTCTTTATGAGTCATTCAGCAGTTCTTTTTCTCCAAATCCATAACAAGTGGCTTTTTTTTTTCTAAATTATAGTCATTAATGGTGAACTGTACTTGATTTGACACATTGATTACAGTAAGTCATGATCCATTAATGTCTGGACAATCACAAAATAAAATATTTCTTATATAACAGATATTGAAATACACTAGTGCATATTTTAAACCTGAAGTACAATACCTAAGAAGAGAGAGAATATAGTCAGGACAATAAATTATTGAACAAGTGATTTTCCTGTGATGACTATACCTACTTTCCCAAAACTGATTTTATTTATGGGCGTGTGTGTGAAGAAAGTTCAGAGGCTCTAGTTTTAATCACTGTGGTGGTCAATACTTAATTTTCTATTATTCACAGGAAAATTGTTTTTCTGGGAATTGGCAACAAGATGGAACTAATAATGAAAGATGACTCATGCAAATCCCTTATGATCATCTTACATTCTTACTCTTGTGCTACTGTTTCCCTGGCAGTCTGTTACTGGTTTAAAGAGCAATGGGATATAACTCTAGAAATATGGATTATTTTCTCACCTCTGACACTCATTCATGTTGGGGCCTTAGGTTTGTCATTTAACCTTGCTGGACTACAGTTTCCTCAATGTTACAAGATCAGACAGTTAAATAATTTCTAAGGCTTATCCATCTGGATTATTAAAAATTTTCATAATTCTTGGCCTGATTGTCACAAGATGAAAGGACATAGCTAGTGGCAAGTGCATCCTCAAGGTTATTTTGTTTAGCATGTGTATTATTTTCAAATTTGTCAAAATGAAATGATAATAAATCTTGATGTAAATTTATCTTTAAAATGTAAGCATTATCTATCCTGGGCAATCAGCAAAGGTGTGAAAGAAATAGAAGACATTATCTAACCTTGAAAAATACATGAAAACTGAAAAATACATAAAGATATGAATACATCATACATGTAAGCAAAGCTAGTCATAGTTCATATAAGAGAATTTTAATAAACATTACACAGTTTAAAGGGTAGTAAAATGGCACAAATTAAAAATTAAGAGAAACTGAAATTTGTAGCTTAGTGGACACAGAGTTACAAAAAGAAATAAGGGAGTTATAGCATTCACCAAAAATTGAGATAACTTACTATAGAGATCAAGGGAAATATTATTTTATAATTGAGAAGTAATAAAAAATGTCAGATTCTTCCAGGAGGTCAAGTGCTCATTCAATTTGTCAACAAAAACTAGATGATGACCTTGCAGAAGGCAGGTTAAGAATACCTCTAGTCAGCTGGGTGCAGTAGCTTATGCCTGCAATCCCAGGAATTTGGGAGGCTGAGTCAGGTGGATCATTTCAGGTCAGGAGTTCGAAACCAGCTTGGACAACATGGTGAGACCCCTTCCTCACTAAAAATACAAAAATTAGCCGAGCATAGTGGTGGGTGCCTGTAATCCCAGCTACTTGGGAGGCTTTGGTAGGAAAATTGCATGAACCCTGGAGGCGGAGGTTGCAGTGGCTAAGATCTTACCATTGCACTGCAACCTGGGTGACAAAGTGACACTCCATATCAAAAAAAAAAAAAAAAGAAAGAAAGAGAGAAACAAGAAAGAAAAAAAGGAAGGGAGGAAGGAAAGAAGGAAGACAGGAAGGAAGGCAAGAAAGAAGGAAAACAGGCAGGAAGGAAGGAAGGCAGGAAGGAAGGCAGATGGGAGGGAAGAAAAGGAGGGAGGGAGGGAGGAAGGAAGGAAACCTCTATTTTTTTCTTGCAGTAAGTTACCTTCAATTGCATACAATAGTCCCCTTAGCTGCTAGGCAGAAAGAAATTTTTCTGAGGGGCTATTAGGTTAGTATAGGTCAACCCAAACATCAAATGGGAACTGTCATAACCTTTTTCTATTTGTATTTTTTTCTTTCCTACTTGGCATTTGTTCTTTGTGTACCCATCATTTACCAATGTGGCTTTCACTGGTAGGTTCAATGAATGTTAAATGAGTGGTATCTCTAAAGGTAATATCCATTCTAAATTTTTAGTGTCTTCTATTTTGTGAACTCATGAAGTTTGATTTCATTTCTTGAGAAATTTAAGGTATCATGTGATGTGAATGAAATGATTCAGGAAAAAAGTGATTAGAGGCCACATTTCCTACTTTTAAAATTTCTTTATTTTTTTTTAGAGGTGGTAGATTTATGAGGAAATTCACACATGCTAAACTCATGTAATTCTCATCTACACTGCATATGCTTATTCACAAAATCAAACTGGATATTTCCTGAGCCTTTTCTAAATTTACTTTGTGCTCGGAGTTCATTTGCTCTACATTTTCCTTTTAGTATAGAATTGTTGAATTGTGACTTGGACCCTGTTGGTGGACTTACTTACAAATGATGCTGTGAATTATAAAATCATTTCCAGCAGGTTCTCTCTAATGTAATTTTCTGAATGTGACAAAAAAAATTTAAGTATTCTTCATTAATAGAGCCAAACAAACAAACAAAAAAGAGTGCTCCTGGGATTCAGTCCTGACATTATCAGGATTTTCTACTTTTCTTTAGTCATGTCTATGAGAAGCGTTTTTGGAAAGTGATGCCTCCACTGGTTCAATTAGTATGATCATTCTCTGAATTTGCTGAATCAGCATCTTGGAGAAGTCCGTCAATATTAGCTTATTGTTAAATAGGCCAAGTCAGGGCAGCCTGTATTCAAACCTTCTCTTTTATGTTTGCACACTTTTTCTGAATTCTCAGACTTTTGTGTAACCATTGTGGCATTCTACTGCTTACCACTTCATACTTTATAGGGTTTAGTTCCTCAGTTATTTGCTAGTTAATTGATAAACCAACGTTAATTAACTGTTGGTATAGCCCTTTTACTTCAGTTTGGTCTTAAATAATGAAACTATGATCTCGCTAAGAACTAAAGGCTCCACAATAGTGGGTGGGTGCATTTAAGGGAAAAGATACCTTGTGAACCACATAGATGATGCTCTCTTCCATTCTACCCTCCTTTGTGTCAGGAAGTTGTTCACCCAACCAAAAAATTCTGGCCGTGTCAATTCCCTTTTTAAATATTGTTCTATTGATCTATATGACTATGAAATAACATCAAAGCAATTAAACATATTATGCATGACTTTTCAAAATTTGATCATCTCTGACATTGATTCCACTTAATATAGTGTGATACTATGAAAAGTTGAGAGAATATCTATGTAGAATATTTTAATAAAAATAAAATGTAAATTTGTTGTGATGATATTTGATGTGCTTATTCTCATAGAAAAATAATCAGTTTATAGTTTATAGGATAGCTTTTATATGTTACCTAAATATGAGAAAGTGTAGAATTCCCAATATAAAGAGAGTTTTAGTATATTCTACCTGTATTTATATGGTAGTATTTTAGTTTACATGTACTGTGTATGTGAATTAAAAAAAAAATCAAATTTTTACCCTTGTGAGATCAAACTTTGATCCTTGTGGAGACAAAAGAACTATAAAAAGAATACAATGCGAACAGGAATAATCAGCAAACCCAAATGCAAGGATGAGATTACATATTTTAGAAGTTTGGGTCAATAATTTTGAATTATAATTACCAAAAACATTGGAATTATCAAGAAATCAAATTAGAGATTTTTATCTGTTATTGATAAAAATATTGGGGAAGGACAGTGGGGGGTGGGAAGTTGGGGGGAGATAGCATGGGGAGAAATGCCAGATATAGGTGAAGGGGAGGAAGGCAACAAATCACACTGCCACGTGTGTACCTATGCAACAACATTGTATGTTCTTCTCATGTACCCCAAAACCTGAAATGCAATAAAAAAATTTAAAAAAAAACAATGTACTAACATTATTATTAAAGCATAGTTACAAAGATATTTACAAACTAAAATTCTAGAACACAGACAAAAACTTTTCTATTAGGGCCAAACCTGCAGTATTTTACTTATTTCACTTTTATTTATCCTCTAAAAATTTTTCAGTGTATACTAGA
Organism: Cheracebus regulus; assembly: GCA_963574635.1. Classification (NCBI taxonomy): domain Eukaryota; kingdom Metazoa; phylum Chordata; class Mammalia; order Primates; family Pitheciidae; genus Cheracebus; species Cheracebus regulus. The sequence continues at coordinate 22,726 of CAUYQU010054229.1, forward strand.
AATATAATTGTTAGATGTATATTATTTGTATATTATTTGTGTGTGTGTATGGGTGTGTGTATATATATTTGTTCATTCTGATGATAGTTTCTTTTGCTGTTCTGAAGCTCTTTCATTTAATTAGTTCCCACTTGTAAATTTTTGCTTTAGTTGTAATTGCTTTTGGCATCTTTGTCACGAAGTCTTTGCCTATGCCTATGTCATAAATGGTATTACCTAGGTTTTCTTATAGGATTTTTGTACTTTGGGGTATTAAATTTAAGTCTTTAATTTACCTTGAGTTGATTTTTGTATATGGTGTAAAGAAGGCATCTCTTTTCAAGTTTCTGTATATGACTAGCCAGTTATTGGTCTATGTATCTATTCTTAAATGAGTACCATGCTGTTTTGGTCTCTGTAACCTTTTAGTATAGTTGAAGTTGGGTAGCATGATGCTTTTAGCTTTGTTCTTTTGGCTTAAGATTGTATTGGTTATTTGGGTTCTTTTTTGTTTCATATGAATTTTAAGATAGTTTTTTTTTCTCTAATTTTGTGAATAATGTCAATGGTAGTTTAATGGAAATAACATTTAATCTATAAATTGCTCTGGGCAGGATGACCATTTTCACAATGCTGATTCTTCCCGTCCATAAGCATGGAATGTACTTTTATTTGTTTGTGTCCTCTCTGATTTCTTTGAGTAGTGGTTTCTAGTTCTCTTTGAAGAGGTCCTTCAATTCTTCTGTTAGCTATATTCCTAGGTATTTTATTTTTTTGTGTGGCAATTGTGAATGGGAATTCATTCATGATTTGGCCCTCTGCTTGCCTGGTGTTGTTGTATAGGAATGCTAGTGACATTTCTTTTTTTTAATTTTGCACATTGTTTTATATCGTGAGACTTTGCTAAAGTTGCTTATCAGCTTCAGAATTTTTTGGCTGAGACAATAGGGTTTTCTAGACATAGGGTTATGCCATCTGCAAACACATTTTCACTTCCTCTCTTATTATTTTAATACCCTTTATTTATTTATCTTGCCTGATTTTTCTGGCCCAAACTTCCAATACTATGCTGAGTAGGAGTGGTGAGATAGGGCATCCTGTCCTCTGCCAGTTTTAAGGGGAATGCTTCTAGCTTTTGCCAATTTAGTATGATATTGGCTGTGTGTTTGTAATAAATGGTTCTTATTATTTTGAGGTATCTTCTTTCAATATCTAGTTTTTTGAGAGTTTTTAACATAAAATGGTGTTGAATTTCATCTGGATCAAATGGACCTGATAGATACCTACAGAACGCTTCACCCAAAAATAACTGATTACACATTCTTCTCATAGCCACATGGCACTTACTCTAAAATCAGTCACATAATTGGAAGTGAAATTCTCCTCAGCAAATGCAGAAGGACTAAAATCATAATAAAGATTCTCTCTGATCAGGGCATAATGGAATTAGTACTCAAGATTAAGAAATTTGCTCAAAACCATGCAATTATTATTCCTGGAAATTCAACAACCATCTCCTGAATGACTCTTGGGTAAATAATAAAGTTAAGGCAGAAATTACAAAGTTCTTCAAAACTAATGAGGACAAGGAGACACTGTACCAGAATCTCTGGGATGTAGTTAAAGCAGTGGTAATAGGAAATTTTATAGTGTTAAATGCCCATATCAAAAAGCTAGAAATATCTCAAGTTAACAACCTAATATCGCAACAGAGAATCAACATCAAACAAACCGCACAGCTAGCGGAAGACAAGAAATAACCAAGATCAGAGGTGAACTGAAGGAAAAGGACACAAAACAACATTTAAAAGATCAATGAATCCAGGAGCTGTTGTTTTTTGAAAGATAATATTAAAATAGACCAGTAGCTAGACCAATAAAAAAGGAAAGAAAAAAGATTCAAATAAACACAATCAGAAAGGATAAGCATATCACCACTGACTCCAGAGACATATGAACAACCATCAGATAATACAGTAAACACCACTCTGCATGTAAACTAGAAAATCTAAAAGAGATGGATAAATTTCTGGACACATACATCCTCCCAAGACTGAACTAGGAAGGAATTGAATCCCTGAATAAACCAATAATGAGTTCTGAAATTGAGGCAGTAATAAATAGCCTACCGACCAATACAAATCCAGATCCAAAAGGATTCACCACTGAATTGTACCAGTGATAAAAAGAAGAGACAGCCCCATTCCTACTGAAAATATTCCAAAAAAAAAAAATGGAGAAGGGATTTCTCCCTAACTCATTCTAAGAGGCCAGCATCATCACGATACTGAAACCTGGTGGAGATACAAGAAAAAAAAGAAAACTTCAGGCCAATAAACTTGATGAACATCGATGCAAAAATACTTCACAAAATACTGGCAAAACATATCCAAAAGTACCTATAAAAACTTATCCAGTATGATCAAGGAGGCTTCAGGAGATGCCAGGATGTCTCAACATACGCAAATCAATAAGTGTGATTTATCACATGAACAGAACTAAAGACGAATACCACATGATTATCTCAATAGTTGCAGAAAAAGCCTTCCATATGCTGAAGTTTCTTATATGCATGCCATGTTTTTTTTGACCCAATCTGAAAAATCTTTTATTCTTTTCTTTGAAAACCCAAATTTATTGTCTCTTTCTGTGAAGGCTGCTTTCCCACATTAGCATCAGTAAAATTTCATTCAGCTTTATAGATATGTCTGTTATAGACCATAACATAGTACACTGCATCTGTTCACATGCCTTATTTCCCTTGGCAATGAATTCGCCAAAGGGAAAATGGTATATACTTTCATTACTTGCATTTCTCCACTCAGTGCCTTAGGAAACATTTGTATATTTCTTTAAAATATATGTGCATATTTTCTTAAGAAGTATGTACACACACACACACACACAAACTATATCCACACAGATGTACATAGATAAAGAACCAAGTACTCCTGCTGATCACCACGGATTTATAGAAGTCAAATTGTCTGCTAGTTTGTAGTGACTATAATATAGCATATACTCATAAACCTCATTTAATATTTGAAGATCAGAATTCTGGTAAATGTAAAAATTGTTATATTATTCTTTTTCTCTTTCTTTCTTTGTTTTGTTTTTCAAATTTGAGTTTTTAAATCAGCTTGAATAACTCTTCTCAGGAATAAAAGTTCTTAGGGTGACCTTGGCATGAGATCAATGGGAAAGATAGCTGAACATATTAAACACTCACTTTAACTGTAACCAAAATCTGTGGAAAAGGAAATTAATTTTCCTTCATTAGTCTCTATTCTGCAGTATCAAAAAGAATAGAAGTGAATTGCAAATAAAAGATTGCAATAGCCTTCTCCAAACATGTACAGAAAAATATCTTGTATTTTATATTTTTAAAACTTTTTAATGCAAAATATATTTCATGGAATAATTTAAACTTGTGAAAGTGTCATGCATGCTTATTATAGAAAGCTTAAAATTATAGGAAAGGAGATGGTTGAAAATTTGAAATCTAGGTACACTATTTATAGAAAATTACTAACATTTTGACATACTTATTTTTTATTTATATTTTGTGTATACATCATGGAGTTTAACAGGAAGACTTTAATGTTAAAAATTAAAACATATTTTAAGATTATTGAACATTTTATTTCAAAAAAATTGCCAATGTACAGAAAGTTGCAAAGGTAGAGTGCAGAGAGGTCCTGTGTACTTTTCACCTAATTTGCCCCAGTGATAACCACATTGATATATATAGTACAATATCAAAAAAACTGACATGCATACAACGTGTATGTATAGTTTTATGACGTTTTATCCCATGTCATTTTATCCACTGTACACAAAGTATAGAACTGTTTCACATCAGCCGTTTCTCTCTTTCTACTCCTTTAGAGTCACATCCACGTTCTCTAACCCACACACACTCTTGCTTTTCTTAACCCCAACAATCATTATCTGTCTTGTATCTGTATAATCTTGTCATTTAAATAATGTTTTATAAATGGAATTATACAATGGAATGTGACATAAATAGAATTATGTAACATTTTGAGATTAGCTTTTTTAAAAAATAATTATTTTATTTTTAATTTTTTAAGTTCTGAGGTACATGTGCAGGATGTGCAGCTTTATTACATAGGTAAACGTGTGCATGGTGGTTTGCTGCACCTATCAACCCATCACTTAAGTATTAAGCCAAGCATGCATTAGCTCTTTCCCTAATGTTCTTCCTACCATGCCCTTCCCTGACAGGCCTCTCTATGTGTTGTTCCCCACCCTATTTCCATGTATTGCCATTGTAAAATGGAAACAATTTAATAATATTTTAAGATATTGGTTTTTAAAATTATCTTTTCACTTTTTTCTTTTCATCTCTTGGGTCCATGAAAAGGAGGCAATCAAAATTATTGAGTAATGGGTGGCTCCTTTTTCTTTATTTATAATCTACTTTAATAATTCAATAAGTAACTTTGAATTTAATATACAATTTAAATAAGGACTTGTATGATAAATTGCAACTATCTCTGTAAATTTCCCATGTTCCACCTCTGCTTATATATAAACATCTTCCTGAATCTTACTGTTACCTATTTGTTGTTTATCTTTTTACATATTTTTAATTCATCAATATGTATTCCTGAAAGCCTTATTGTTTTATATGGTTATTATTAACATCGGAGAATATTATTTAACTTTCATCATATAAGTTAAATTCACAAAATCCCTTAAACTGTTTATTAATTTTAACCTCACATGACCAAGTATGTTAAGATAATTTAAATTGCTCTATTAATTGGGTTTATCATACAAAATTAAAATAATTTTCTTATCTCCAAAGTAACAGGTATGAGTAGTAAACCTATCAAAGAATAAAGAAATTCATGAAGTAGAAAATACAAATCAACCCAGTTTCAGTATCAAACAGATAGCCTTTGTTAGAAGTTTAATATAAATTTAAACAGATATAAATATTATGCCCAATTTTGAAGGCAATACTTCAAGTTGGTATATGTAGAGCATCTTCAATTTTTATAGCTGGAGTATAATATGTAAAACAATGTCTTATTAAGGGTCATGTACAGAAAATCCCATTTATATACTTTTAACAAATGTCTTTGTATGTATCATTATTGCATATCTCTGTACATGTTTCTAAAAGAGACATAAAGTATTTAGAAGTGAATGAAAGCATACTGAAATTTTGAGTTATAAAGATAAACACATCAAGGGGTTTTCTTAACAGTCACACATTGAGAGTACCTATTTAATCCCACTTGATAATATTGGCTTTTATTAATTTTCTTGACACTGTGTTATTGCATATTATAAGGTAAAATCAATAACCAAAGTACCATATATAGAAAACAATTCAGAATCATCTGTGTTTGCTTAACTTTAAATATAATGCCTTGTGATTACATGTTCGAAGATGCATGGAAAAGCAAAACTGAATAGATTTTGCTCTTTGGGAAAGAGATGGTTTCATTTTAGCATAGGAAAGTATCCAGAATAGAGGGGTTACTGCAACTTCAATGAACAACTGAACAACTTTTTTTGTGTGTGTGAGCTTGAGGGTAAATTAAGACAACATTTAGCTCTGCTTCTTATTAGCTGTGCATAAATTCTCCCAAGAGCCTAATTAGCTCTGTCACAGTGTCTCATCCATTTACAAAAGAGAACATTTTCCTTCCCCTTACATTCTGTCATGTAATAAATGACTTCAATATTGAATTTAGACTTGTTTTTTAAGTAGTGATATGAAGTATGCTGAAGGTTACAACATTTCCTGAAATTAAGTGGACAATTTTTGTTATTATTGTTGACACTGGGAATATTGGCGTAATATTAAATAACAGAACACTTGTGAAGCAAAGTATCTTCTTGTTCATTTCAGAGTCTCTGGCCACTATTCTCTGAATTAGATGTAGATCTCTTTTGATGTTTGAAATGTTTCTGTTAACCTTTAAATAATTAATTGTCAAGGTGGAATAAAAATGAGGGAGTAAATAAAGCATTAGAGTGAGAGAGGAGAGAGAAAAGAAAAAGAAAGTCATTTAATATTAGTAAAATCAAATCATATATTCTTGTGAAAATACAGTCAGGATTTATATCAAATACTTAAAATTCACTGTCAAGCTCGTGAGTCATTTACATTTTGGTCATCTTTAGGCTTAAGGAGTGGGTCAGCAGTTGTATACAGTGTAGTGCTTAAACTTGAGGCTGGAATGTTGCACACACAAGTCATACCCAGGAATGCTTGTGCATACACTAGCAAGACCCTTCACATGGCAGAAAAGGCAGAGGCAGAGGAGCAAAGAGTCTGGGATGGATCATGCAGCCTCATTCATGTTCAGGCTTTGATTTTCTAAGAGACAGAAGTCTACTTTGAACCCAGCTTTCTGGGACAATGTGAATAAATTATTTTGTTAGTTGTATTTTTAACTTTTAAACATTTACGTAGGAAGTATGTGTACTTCCAACTGTACCCTTGGCCTCAAGCCCTATAAATATTAGGAGAGATTGTTTTTTTTTTTTTTTCCCTCGAAATAATTCTGAAAATTCAGGCTGTCAAGAAATTAAGTACAAAGAAAAACAGTATTATAGTTTGGGTACAAACTTTATTAATAGATTGGGCTGTATATTAGAAAAAATGAGACTCACAAAAAAAATTTCATCCCATTTTCTTTCAGTAATCAAAGTTTGAAAGACTTTTACACTTTATGCATCCTTATTTTTTTCTCTTCCTTGCTACAGGAGAGTCCACATCTCCAGCTTTCTTGAACTATTTTTAATGCTGCATCAAAATGGCTTTTTGGAGATTCTACATTCTAATGTACTAATTGCTAGTTAATCCTTTTTCCTGTCTGTACTTTAATTTTTGCCTCTATAGTTTCTGTCCACATACAATTTTTTAAAATTGTACTTTAAGTTCTGGGGTGCATGTTCAGATCATGCAGGACTGTTGCTAGTATAGGTGCACACATGCTGTGGTGGTTTGCTGTCTCCATCCTCCCATCACCTACATGCATTTCTCTGTGTTATCCCTCCCCAACCTTCCCTCCCCCCACTGTTCCTCCCCTAGCCTCCCAACCTCCAATATAACCCAGTGTGTGATGTTCCTCTCCCTGTGCCCATGTGTTCTCATTGTTCAACACCCACCTATGAGTCAGAACATGCAGTGTTTGGTTTTCTGTTCTTGTGTCAGTTTGCTGAGAATGACATTTTCCAGATTCATCCAAGTCCCTACAAAGGACACGAACTCATCATTTTTTATGGTTGCATGGTATTCCATGGTGTATATGTGCCACATTTTCTCCCATCCAAGTACTAACCAGGCCTGACCCTGCTTTGCTTCCTGCGATCAGACAAGATTGGGCATGTTCAGGGTGGTATGGCCTAGACATAACATGCTACATTTTCGTTGTCTAGTCTATCATTGGTGGGCATTTGGGGTGCTTCCAGATCTTTGTTATTATAAACGGTGCCATAATAAACATATGTATGCATGTGTCATTATAATAGAACAATTTATAATCCTTTGGGTATATAACTAGCAATGGGATGGCTGGGTCAAATAAAATTTCTATTTCTAGATCCTTGAGGAATCACCACACTGTCTTCCACAGTGGTTGAACTAATTCATACTCCCACCAACAGTGTAAAACTGTTCCTGTTTTTCCACGTCCTCTCCAGCATCTGTTTTCTCTAGATTTTTTAATGATCACCATTTTAACTGTCATAAGATGATATCTCAATGTGGTTTTGATTTGCATTTCTCTAATGACCAGTGATGATAAGCTTTTTTTCATATATTTGTTGGCCTCATATATGTCTTCTTTTGAAAAGTGTCTGTTTATCCTTTGCCCATTTTGAATGGGTTTATTTCTTTTTTTCTTGTTAATCTCCTTTCGTTCTTTGTAGATTCTGGATATTAGCCCTTTGTCAGATGGGAAGATTGCAATTTTTTTTTTCCCCATTCTGTTGGTTGCTTGTTCACTCTAATGATTGTTTCTTTTGCTATGCAGAAGCTCTGGAGTTTAATTATATCCCATTTGTCTATTTTGGCTTTTGTTGCCAATGCTTTTGGTGTTTTAGTTATGAAGTCCTTGCCTATGCCTGTGTCCTGAATGGTATTGCCTAGGTTTTCTTCTTGGGTTTTTATGGTTTTAGGTCTTACGTTTAAATCTTTAATCCATCTGGAGTTAATTTTAGTGTAAAGTGTAAGTAAGGAGTCCAGTTTCAGCTTTCTGCACTTGGCTAGCCAGTTTTCCCAACACCATTCATTAAACAGGGAATCCTTTCCCCATTGTGTGTTTCTGTCAGGTTTGTCAAAGATCAGATGTTTGTAGATGTGTGGTGTTGCTTTTGAGGCTTCTGTTCTGTTTCATTGGTCTATATCTCTGTTTTGGTACCAGTACCATGCTGTTTTGATTACTATAGCCTTGTAGTATAGTTTGAGGTCAGGTACCAGGACTAAATATATATGCACCCAATACAGGAGCACCCAGATACATAAAGAAAGTTCTTAATGACCTCCAAAGGGACTTAGACTCCAGCGCAATAATAGTGGGTGACTTTAACACTCCTCTGTCAATATTAGATCAATGAGACAGAAAATCAGCAAGGATATCCAGGACTTGAATGCAGATCTGGACCAAGTAGATCTAATAGACGTATACAGAATGCTCCACCTGAAATACAAAGAATATAAATTCCTCTCAGCACCACTTTGCACTTACTCTAAAATTGAACACATAATTGGAAGCAAATCACTCCTCAGCAAATGCAAAAGAATGGAAATTATAAAAAACCATCTCTCAGACCACAGTGCAATCAAATTAGAACTCAGGATTAAGAAACTCACTCAAATCCGCACAACTACATGGAAACTGAATAACCTGCTCCTGAATGACTAGGGGATAAATAATGAAGAAAGAAATAAGGATGTTCTTTGAAACCAATGAGAATGAAAACACAATGTACCAGAATCTGTGGGACACATTTAAAGCAGTGTCTAGAGGGAAATTTATAGAAATAAATGCCCACATGAGAAGGAAGGAAAGATCTAAAATTGACACCCTGTTGTCAAAATTGAAAGAACTAGAGGAGAAAGATTAAACAATCTCAAAAGCTAACAGAAGACAAAAAATAACTAAGATCAGAGCAGAACTGAAGGAGATAGACACACACACACACACACACACACACACACACACACACACACACACCCCTTCCAGGAGCTGGTTTTTTGAATAGAACAACAGAATAGAAAGACCACTAGCCAGACTAATAAAAAAGAAAAGAGAGAAGATTCAAATAGA